>JAGVVM010013574.1:0-12583 GCA_019149425.1 Psidium friedrichsthalianum
GAATGGATGACCATGGAATCGGATTGTAACCAGCACGTGAGATCCTGCCAGTCAGTGCCAGGTATACAGGAGACAAGATCAACGCCCCCAAATGAACTTCACCAGATGTCCGAAGCCTGGCCTTTTCTCGATGTGGCGAATTGACATATCGGCGCCAATTAACCCTAAACGCTACGAATGGGCATCGTTTCTCTTGGTGGCGATAGATTATTTCCCAAATGGATCGAGGCCAATTCATACGCCAACGTCACAGCTTAGAAGCATTGTGAGAAGTTCATTAAAAGGATATCATCGCAAGGTACGGGACCTCTCAGCCATTATCACGGACAATGGGTCCACACCTGAATAACAAGGTGTTGATGATCTGTTGGACCGGTTAAGATCAGACACCTTAACTCTTCCCTTACCCGCCCACAAATGAATGGAGCTGTGGAAGCGGGCAAATAAGAATATAAAGAAGATCCTAGCCAAGGCTGCAGAGAACTTTCGAGACTGGTGAGAGGTTGCCGTACGCATTAATGGCATACCGAACTTCGATCCGACCTCAACCGGGGCACACCTTATTCTCTCGTATACGGCATGGAGGCTGTTCTTCCTGTGGAGGACGGATCCCTTCCTTACGAATATTAGCCCAAGCCAAACTTTCAGAGGCCGAATGGATCCAAGAGAGACATGAGAGCAGTTGAACCTATTGATGAAAAGCGACTGAAGGCTATATGTCATGGAACAAGGCGTACCAAAAGCGGGTACTAAGTCTTCGACCGCAAGGGACCAGAAGTTTAACAATCGGAGATCTAGTTATGAAAGAAGGTGCTCCCTAATGTTCCCCATCCCGGGGGCAAGTTCGCACCAATTACGAGGGCCCATACATAGTGCAGAAGTGCTTTACCGGGCGGCACTTTGATTCTCCTCACATGGACGGGAAGAATTGGCAAATCCTGTAAATGCAGATGCTGTCAAGAAATATTACCCTTAAATAAGACGAGGATTTGACCAGTTCTCATACCCCACTCGTGTCTGAGCCACATTGAGACCGCACTAACATCATCTCATGCATAATGCATACGCTTGCATCACTTTTTCTATGTTGCAATCCAAGAGAATCCCCAGATGGAGGAATCAACTCAAACGACCTTACTCAACCAAAGGATCATGAAGAAGCGGAATCTACAAGACTGGTACCTGTCGGCGCCTCCATGTCGCAATCAAGGGTAAAAGTTGTATCGTTCCAGTTTCTTAATGCAAGGACGGTTTTACTTACCCCGAAACGTTTTACTTTTCTCAGGACCTTCAGTCCACGGTGGGCAGGTAAGTCTCCCTTACCTTAAAACTTTCCAATTTAGTACATCATGAGAATCAGTAAATCGCATCATTGATAGGAAACTCATGAATAAATCCATCTCCATCCCCATTCAAAATATTTGGGATTACCCAGGAAAATCTGAAGCTTGCGGCATCATGATCCCAGTGCGGGCTGACTCTTGTATGAAATAGAAATGAATTTCCAAATGAGAACGTTAGCCTTGTCATGCTGGAGCAACCCGAATCTGAGAGCCAGCCATGCCCAAACCGTCCCTACAGCACTGTCGTGACGTAGGGTTTGGCAAGAAAACAAAAAAAAACCCATGTTTCCCACTGATTACATATTGAACTAAGAGAGGGCATGTTCATTACCATACTCAAATTAATCCCTGCAGCCCATTGAGCCTGTGATAGAGAATTCAAAAACAACCCTGTCAAGAACCACCCCATGCTGGGGCAATTTGGAGGTCTATTGGTTGATTCCTAGGAGAAAAGATCAAGGTAAGGCTTTATTGTGCTGACTTGCATTAACCTTTTCGTGTTAACTTCAGGTGGTACCCGTGGAGATTTGAAACATCAAAGTGGAAGAGAGAGCAATTCATTCTCTATCCTACACACTTTATCCCTTTGACGAGCCAATTTGAGACCTGCAAAACATCTTCATTATCAAACCCAGTTGGTGATCACCTCTCTACCCTGGGGCAATGCATATGACTCTGCCAATAAAAAGCAGGACACCTGGTGAAAGCAAGCCAAAGCCATTATTGAAGAAGGGTAATATGCTTGAAAACCATCAAGAAAAAAATACAATGAAAATGTCAAAAGGCAATAGGGCTGATAAAAGCAAAGTGCCTCGTAAAAGCAAGGCCAAAGCCCTTTGTAAGAACAAAAGCCATGACACTTGAAACATAAATAAAGTGTCGCCCAAAGAAATCTGTTGGCAGCAAATGACAAAAGTGAGGAAGTCAGCAGCCTATTTGAATGCAAGCATCCAGAAGAATTTTTGGGAGGCCCAAAAGGACATAGATTCGACAGTGGTAATGATGCAAAGGTGATCACCAACATATCATACCCCTCACTCTGAAATGGCCTTTTCGAGCCTACCCTGAACCAATGTTACAACCTATCCCGAAAGCCTCTCCTGATTGAGACGTTTCATATCAACACGGGATTTCACGCAAGAGTTTATTGCCTAAGGGAGTAAAGTACAATCTGGTCTTATCTGATCTTTAAGTTCTTGACTTGTAAACCCGAAGAAGTCGCTTTTAAGATGTTGATTCTTTCCTGAAAACCTCAAAATGCCTACCCATTGCGTAAGCCTTTGACCAAGCCTACGTTACGGTCCCTTAAAAGACCTTTCTCTGATCAATCAGGTTGTATACACTGCAAATAGTCTCGAAATTCTTGATACAGGTTTTGAGCGTTAGTTTGAGCGTTCATAAAAATCTCCCCTAGTGGAGAAAGCAAAATCTCTCAGAAACGGATATCGTAAGAAGTCCTCTCTGATAAGGATACTCCATTGATATGACTGATCGAACTCATCTGGTTATTTTCAGATTTATTGATCCAAAGTTATCCTAACAAAGGATTTTCAATCACACATGTAGGTTGCAAGACTGTCTTGTTTGACCATCTTATGCACCTCGCATTTATTGAAACAAGTCTACATGACTCGCAGGGAGCAGGAGCTCATGTTAAAATTCGCATATATCAGAATTCTTTCTAAGCTTTTCATTCACCAATGTAATGATCTGGGTTGAGAGCTTCTACAGGATTTCTGGTCTCCCCAGATCCCAGAATGGCACCCTTCAAGATAAGATAATGTGGGTTTGAGCTTCTGCAGGATTTCTGGTCTCCCCAGATCCCAGAATGGCACCCTTCAAGATAAGATAATGTGGGTTGGAGCTTCTGCAGGACTCCTGTCTCCCCAGAATCCCAGAATGGCACCCTTCAAGATAAGATAATGTGGGTTGGAGCTTCTGCAGAACTCCTGTCTCCGAGATCCCAGAATGGCACCCTTCAAGATAAGATAATGTGGGTTTGAGCTTTTGCGGACTCCTGTCTCCCCAGATCCCAGAATGGCACCACTAAGTCCTTGATATAGGCACAAAGTCCTTTGATAGAGGCACCCAAGTCCTTCATACAGGGCACCAAAATCCTTGATATAGGTACAAAAGTCCTATGGCATAGGCACCAAGTCCTTCTTACAGGCATTTCCATGGGGCGACCCCACCATACGGGTCAAATCTCTACACCAAATTTTAATCAGTAGAATCCTTTCATTAGGAATTTACCATGGGGCGACCTAACCATACGTGTCAAATCTCTATCAAATTTTAATCAGTAGAATCCTTTCATTAGGAATCTACCATGGGTGACCTACTATACAGGTCGAATCTTAATCAAGTTTAATCAGTAGAATCCTTTCACTAGGAAATCTACCATGGGGCGACCTACCATACGGGTCAAATCTCAGTTCAAATTTAATCAGTAGAATCTTTCGCAGGAATCATACCATGGGGCGACCTACCATACGGGTCAAAACTCAATCAAGTTCTAATCAGTAGAATCCTTTCGCTAGGAATCTACCATGGGGTGACCTACCATACGGGTCCAAGTTCAATCACCCTAAGGCTTTCTCATAAACGAATCCTTAGGTCTTCATACCAGAGCAGTCAATGGGCGACGCGAGGAAAACAGGTAAGTCCCAGGTAAAATCTCTTGGACTCTTTTCTTCTCCCTTCTCCCCACATCAAAGTGAGCAGCATGAAATTTGGACTTAAGCTTTCAGAGAGGAAATTAGAGTTGGATGTCACGACTTCTTCATTTTTCCCAGTAGAGTCGGCATAGATCTCAAGTGTCGTCTTGTCATTGAGAGTGATCTCTCACGAGACCCCTCTCAAAGAGGGGCAGCTGTTGACACTTGATTTTCTAGTCATTTTTATTTTTCAAAATTCATAAAAAATCATAAAAATGAGAAAATTGAAAAATCAAATTTGGGGACCTCAGCCTAGTCTGGGCAACCAATTTTTGAGCAAAAAATAATTTTCCTTATTTTTCGTATTTTTCTGTATTTTATTTTCAAAAATTCATTAAAATCAATAAAAAATGAGAAAATTGAAAAATTAACTTTGGGGACCTCAGCCTAGTCTGGAAACCAATTTTGAGCTAAAAAATAAATTTTCCTTATTTTTCGTATTTTCTGCATTTTATTTTCAAAAATTCATAAAAAATAATAAAAAGTGAAAAATTAAAAAATCAACTTGGGGACCTCGGCCAAGCCTAGGGAACCAATTTTGAACAAAAAATAATTTTCCTTATTTTGTGCTTTTTTTAATATTTTTCAGAAATTAGGAAAAATACCAAAAAATTAATAAAAATAGCACTTAAAGTCATAAAATTACCAAAAAATAGTCAATATTTTTATTTAACTTTTCTTCATGTTAGATGAATAAATTTCAAAAAATAAAGTCTGGAATCTAGGGTTTCTTTGTTAATTTTATTTTTCAGATTATTCAAATAATTCTAGAAATTCCATTTTAGCTTTGTAATTTTCCATTTTTGCATTTTAGAGTCGTGTCATCCTCCTCTATTTTTCAAATTAAATCAAGTCCAAAAGCCCTCAGAATCGTCCAATTTCGCTAAAAAGGACTAAAATGCAATTTCTAATTTTTCAAATTAGTCCCTAAAATCACTAAAAATGAAATTAAATATTTTCTAGGGACTGAATTGAAAATAGGGTGACGTCACCCCTAGATTTTGATCTCCTGAATCCATTGGTGGCAACAATTTTTGCAAAAAAGGACCCTATGACTTTGGATTTTGCAAAATGGGTCCTCGGGTCAAATTGAAAATTTTTGGGGTTTCGCTCAAATACTGAAAGTTGTTGGCCAAAAAAAACCATTTCTGAATAAATTCAATGCCCCTGAGTCCAATTCTGAGGTCAATTTTGAGAATATGGGCCATTTTGGGATTAATTGGGCTTTTTTTTTTTGGTCGGTCGGGTCAACCGGGTCGAGTTGACCCGACCCGGTCAACTCATCCGACCCGACTAACCCAGAACCATTTGGTTCATCTTCCTCACGCGCGCAAATGAGGAACACCTGAGGACAACCAAGTACTCGCCTGAGCTCCGACGAGTTAATCGGAATTTGCCCGGCGACGACGTGCCAAATGGCACGTGAACTCGTCGTCGGGCACGGTGAACAGAGGCCAACAAATGTTTGCTCGCCCGCCAGATTTTTGAAAATTTTTCCGGTACGAATCGAGGCAAATTCTGAGAGATTCTTGATTAATTTGAAGATAGGTTTAACAAAGTAATCTCGGGGATCTCGGGAGGGCAGATGCCACTCGAGTCGGGTTTAAAAAGGAGAGAAAGACCTCGGAAAAAGGGGATTTTTGGATTTTCGGAACAGAGAGCAAGGGGGGACTGTGATCGTAGAATTCAAGGAGCAGAAATTGAATTAAGGCCTGAGACTATATCAGGAAGTTCACCCAAGTCCAGAGGAGGCGACTGATACCACTTCGAGAGCTCGCCGACCGCCAAAACGGTAAGTCATAAGCTCGAGCTCGAGTTCTGTCCTCTAATGGCAAATCTCTGATTTGACTACAATTCTCGCTTTTTTTCGTGTGCATTTTACTCCTCATGCCCTTCTGACGACATTCGCGTCTTCTTTTCGCGTTTAAATTGCATGTAAACCTCGAATTGAGCCTTAAACCCTAGCCCATCCTGTCGTGAGTTGGTTAAGAAAACCTGGCAATTTAGAGCTCGATCAGGACGCAAGGTAAGTCTCCTGACCTTCTGCTTGTGCTCTTATGTGAGTGAATTGCATTGTTATGCTCTAGATAATGAGACTGAATCGCCATGATTAATCTCTGTTAATGCTTCGATTGCCACGATTGAACCGATAGATCCAGTTAATTCTTAGGTATGTTGATCGGGATTGGATTAGGATTCGATTGGAGTCGGAATTAGTTCGATCGGCGTCGATTTTACCGTTGGATAATCACCGTCGAAACTCAGCCGTCCGTCCAGTCCTGGCTAGAGGTTGAAGACGAGATCCAGTCAGCTTTCGCTGACTCGGTCAAATCCTATGTGGCGCTGACGTGGTATTACATGTCAGACGCCACGTAGGATTAGCCGTCTAATTCTTCTTCAAACAATAGCCAAGATCGGACGGACAGGGAGATGCCAAGTGTCACGATCCTGGTTTTTCTGTTAATAATATCCTAATTCGAATTATCCAATTATTTTCAAAAAAATCTGAAATAATGGACGGTTAGATCTGAGTCTTAGAGTCGATCTGGTCCGTAGGATAAGTATGAAGGACGGTCGGTCAGGATAGTGCCACTGACGTAGTCTGGGCCGCAGGATTAAAATCTGGACGAAAAATAAAGAAATAGAATAAAAATCTAAAAAAAATTTTAAAAATTCAAAAAAAATTCCCTAAACTACGTCGTTTTTGAATTAGGCTTGAATAGCGGGCCTTGGGCCTGGGCAGTGGGCCGGGTCCATACGACCCGGTCCGTATAACCTAATTCGAAATAAAAATAAAAATAAAAATCAGAAAATCAAATAAAAATCAAATAAAAGATTTAAAAAAAAAAGAAAACCAATGCGGCATCGTTTAACCTAGGGTTTAGGTTCGGACCTTCGGGCCGGGCTCTCAGACGGGCCGGGTTGACCCGACCCAGTCCGAAAAACCAGGAAATAGTAAAAAAAATAATAATAAACAAATAATAATAAATAAATAACCGAATAAAAAACATAAAAATAGAATAAAAAATATAAAAAAAATTCTAAAAAGTCTTATAAAAATTTAGAAAATTCGGAAATCATAAAAAATAATAAAAATCAATAAAAAATCATAGAAAATCATAGAAATTTTAGAAAAACATAAAAAAAAAAATTGTTAAAAAATATATATGAAATTTTTTTTAAAAAAAAATATGAAAAATATTAGAAAATGAAAATAAAAAATCATTCCAAAAAATAGGAAAATTCTTAGAAAGTCTTAGAAAAAGTCTAAAAATTCCAAAAAAATTTCGAAAAATAGTAAAAAAATCACAAAAATTATGAAAAATGCCCAAAATAAGGAAAGTCCTTAGAAAATCATAAAAACCTCAAAAAAAATATTCAAAAATTTCAGGAAAATTTTAAATTAAAATACCCGAAAAATTCTAAAATTCCTAAAAAATTCAGAAAAATCCTAGAAAAAATCCTAGAAAAATCCAAAAAAAATTCCAAAAATTGTGGAAATCAGGGAAAAACTACATTCAACTAGCTTGACCTGCTTTTCGCATTTTTGAATTCCCGAACCTTCCAAAATGACCATTTTGCCCATCTGGTCAATCTGACCCAAATCATTCCAAATCGCCCCTAAACCCAATTGGCGTGTTTTCTAGGCCTTCTCAAGACTCCCCTAGGCCCGTTTTGACTGGTTTTGATGTGATTTCTCCTTGATTTAATCCCTTGATTGCGCATTTATTTCTATGGTTGTGATTGATAGGATAGATACTCCAATTTGCATGAATACCTTAGATTCTTAAAGCCTACCTTACCCAATCTCGCCTGCATGAATTCCTTAAGATAGAAAAATCACTCAACTTAGGTACCGAAAGGGCGTCGATAGCAATATCGACGTAACTAAGTCCCCGAATCTAGAACTCTGGTTTTCGTAGGATCGAATGATCTCTCCCAATCATCGATAGGGTTTCCAACCATACCCTCCAATAAATGACTGGTGGCGACTCCGATGGCATGCACACCATTCACATGTCACCTGACCACACTAAGGTCGATCTCGATTAAAATTTCATGACGCGATTTGGTATGGGCTTGGGAGGGCCCGAGCTGAGCCCAAATACCCAATGGGCCTAGCAATCCATTAGCTCCCTCGGGATCCGGAAATCTCGGGAGGGTCACGACAGGTGCAACTTGAGCCTATTTGATGCCAAAACAGTGCTGGACAATGCCTTGAGAACGAACAAATGGGCGACGGCACAGCTGGAGCTTGTGATTAACGACCTACAAAATCAGAGAAATTTTTCAAGTGCTTCTCTCTAAAAATCTGAACTTTTTTTTTCTTTTCCCCTTTTCTCCCTCTAACCCTAGAATTAAGGTTGCTTATATAGAGTTAAGGCCAATCCTAGTCCTAGTAGGAGTATGAGTTATTATGGGCCATTGGATTAAACCTAATTAAGGTAAGATTAGATTAGAGCCATTAGATTAGAAATTCTGAATCTAAGAGTTTTAATTACTTAAAACTCTTAATTTTCAAAATATTGAAGAGTCCCAATGGGTTAAGACTCTTTGAATTTTCGGCCAATAAAAACGTCACCATGGGCTAGCCAAATTTCAAGTAAATTCGGGTCCGTCACTCTTCAATTGAAGCCCAATTCCTCTGTCAGTCTAAATTGATGCAAATACAATGCATGAAACAAAATATGCAAATTACGAGGAAAATTTTTTTTGTGAGAATAAATTCTCATTTTTTGCAATAATATATAAAAAAAGAAAAATCAAAATTTAGGTGTCAACAATAGGACGACTTGACCACGATGTGGTCCCACCAGAATGCAGCGAGAGGGCCTCCTCCCTTTTTCTTTCGGCCGAGAGATTCCCCATTACTCCATGTCCTCCACTTCCTCTTTTGATCCCTTTCATTTTTTATCAGTCCCTCCCGTTAAAACCCCAAATGCATGACTCGTGGATCCACTTAATCACTCGGTCTCACTTTTCTTTTTGACCGTAGGTTTCCCGCTGCCCCCGAGACTCTCTCATCCTTATCTCTTTTTCGATGCTTTTTTCTTTTCGTGATAGAGCACCGCACTGCCACCGAAAGTAGTCCCTCTCTTCTTTGTTGAAATTGAGTGAATTCCGACAATTTTCTTGGATTCTATGTCTTTGATGATCTCCCCGTGAGTGCCCTCCAAATCAATGAACATATCTACATTTATGACTTCGCCCGATTGGTCTGATGGGTCTTGTACAGAGCACATTACGCCACGGAATCATCGATCTTGCTAATACTCTCCTCCAGATTAGACGAGAGGTTCACAGCAACTAGCCATTATAAGTTTCACCCTTGCGAGTCGACAGAGCTCTGCCATCTTCTGTCGAGGGCACATGTCAACGATTGAATGTTGTACCTGCTAATAAATTGCTATTAGTGATTGCATGCTTTTATTCTATTGAACCGAATAATGAACATGGGGTAACCTTCTCCTTCCAGATCTGTCAGGTACTTTAATGCATCAAGGTAACCAAGATTGGAATAGTCCCACCAATGAAACTGAAGCATGTTCAATGAAGCCACATCCATTCTCCTTCTTGAAACATTCATAGCCTCCCTAACAAACCACTGGTCATCTTAAAAGGTAGTGGCACCTGTTTAGTATGCCCTCTGATCTGTTCCACGAATTCTGGTGGACGTTCTCTTCGAACTCGATTGATGAAGATGCCCTACAAATCTTCCGCAGGTCCATACATGTCAGCCATGTCAAAGGTGTTAAGCCCAGCATCAGCATACTAAAGCATGGCATCAACTGCAATATCTCCATCCATTCTACCCCATCCACCACTCGTCTGCGTCATACCGTTGACAACCCGGCAAATATCTATTGAATCATTTCCTTTTCTAGCCATGGTTCAAACGCTTATCATCAGTTGGCACACACATGAAAGTTCTCGATCTTGAGTGAGAACTTCTCGCCCTGGTTTCTCTTTTGGCATTCCACTCTATTTTGCTTGAACTGAGGATGAATTTGCTACATGGGTGATGCAACAACTCTGCCATCTATAGATGTAATGGCTTTCGAACAAAAATACAACCCCAAGATTGAGACTCGTAGAATCAGTAGTAGATGACTACGATGTAATGTCTCCTCTCTTTAGTCCACCTCACCTCAAAATTCAGAGATATGGGCCGTAATGCAAAAATATGGTCAGCAATCACGTAGAGTCCATGATCCCAACATTGGTATTAGACAACACCAAGCATTTCGAGAAAAAGTACAAATGATAAATTAAATTCGAAAAAACCGAACGCAACAACGGAAAGTGTACCATCAGGCCTTTTGAAAAATTTGGACTATTAGAGGACAATGTCACAACTCCAGAAATGCAAAGATCGAAAGTTACAGAGCCAAAATGAATTTTCTGTAATTTTTGCAATTAACCTAAAAATAAAATTAACATAGTAATTCCCAATTTTAGATTAATTTCTGCAGATTTTCTTTGCCCAAAATGAAGAGAAAATTAAAAGAAAATACTAACTATTTTTTTGTATTTTTGTGACCCAAAAATGCTATTTTTTATGAATTTCAAACATTTTTCTATTTTCTAAAAATAAAAAAATGTGAAAAATAATGAAAGAATTATTTTTTTGGTCAAAATTGATTTCTAGGCCTGGCTAAGGTCCCCAAAGTTGATTTTATTCGATTTTTATGAATTTTTGTGGGTTTTCTATTAATTTTCGAAAATAAAAATGCCGAAAAAAATACTGAAAATATGGCAAAATCATTTTTGGTTCCAAAACTTGAAGTTCACTAGGCTTGGCCAAGGTCCCCAAAGTTATTTTTTCAATTTAGAATTTTATGAAAAGTTTCTATTAATTTTAAAATTGAGAAAAAATGATTAAAAAGTAAGTCGTCAACAGCTGCCCCTCGTTAAAAGGAAGCTCAGTAGAGGTTCATTTCAAAGACGAGATGACATAGGAAAATTGCTAAATCGACTCGACCTAAGAAAATTACAAAGAGTCGTGACAGCGGGACGAGAATAAAGATATGTGGAAGGTTTGGATGAGAGGGAGGGAGTCGAGGAGTAGTAAGATACCCCCGCCCCCCCCCCCCCCCTCTTTCCTCTCCTCTTCCCTCCCCTCCGTGAGGAAGAGATAGAGAAAGCAAAACCTTTACCCAACACTTACCTGCCCCCCCCCCCCTCGATTTTCGTATGGCTGTTTTGCTATTGACATGAATTGCCTTTGAATAGGCACCCAAAGATTCATCCTCCCCATGATGATACTTCCCGCTCCGTGGAGCCCCAAATTTTCTCTTTTTTCATTGGTTTTTTAAGTTTTTGACCCCTGGTTTTTTTTTTTTTTTTTTTTTTTTTTTTTTTTTTTTTTTTTTACATGTGGTTCGGTTCAACCCACGGCAGAGTTCCGAATGAAAGGACTCTAATAGCGAATCTATCATACTGAAAGGATTCGCTTGCATTTTGACCCGTTATGGTGGGTTGTACCAAGATAGACTGATGAATGGATTCTTATCTGAGCGGTTTACTCCGATGTGGGGTCATCGAAGAAAATGCTGTAAAAAGGACTTTGTGCCTGTAGGAAGGGACTTCTTTGTGCTTGTAAGAAGGACTTTGTTTGCTTGGTTAATGGAAGAACTTGTGCCTGTAGGAAGGGCTTTTGAAAACGGGTTACCCGTTCCCGTAGGGCAACTACCGAAGGAGTGCTTGGAGGAAGGGATTTGTGACTGTAAAGAAGGATTTTTGTAACAACGGATCGTTCCGTATTGGGGTTTCCAAGGGAGGGGCTCCAGAGGGCGGTATACCCTACGAGAATTAATTCTCAAAAAAAATATTTCTCATGCATTGTTATTTTTTTTTTAATGCATTGCATTTACATTAGCGGCAAGAAATGAGAGTTAAATTTGACAAGGGATTGAAAAATAGACATGAGGGTGAATTTCGACCAAGCGATAGGCGGAGGTGTGCAACTCCGAAAATTAGTGTGCGGAGATTTTGGACTTAAAGAAATTTTCTCACAGGGACTAAAATTGCAAATACTTAAGAATCTCAGGGATTAGAGTGCCAAATACCTAACAATTGAGCGGATTATTTAGTAAATAATCTTAACAGAGAGTTAGTGGAGAAGAAAATTAGAAAATAAAGAAGGGAAGATGCGAGGAAAGAAGATTTAGTGAGAAAAATGGATGGAGAAGATAAGATTTGGAATAGAGAAAGGCAAGATGGGAGATGAAGAAGGATTAAGCTGGAAAAAGGTAGAATAGGAGGATTAGAGATAGGAGATAAGAGAAGTGGAGGAAATGAAATATTTTCCCCGAGAATTTGTGTTTTCGAGATTATATTTTCCCCCCCCCCCTATGAGTAGACCTATTTACAAAGGAGGAGAAGGCCTGATTTGTTGGAAATCCCTTAAGAATTATTTATTGGGGGGGGAACCCTTTTTTTTTTTTGACTTCCCCTTCTATTTCGTTAAACAATTCCCTTTGGCATATTTGAGAAGGTTTTGGTGAGATTAAAGAAAAATGC
>JAGVVM010013575.1:0-10718 GCA_019149425.1 Psidium friedrichsthalianum
CCACCATGGGACTTGTTTGACCTAAGTAGGTCTTTTTGAACCCATCTCATGCTTATTTAATCCTTGAATAGCACACTTTTCCGCGTGGCTTCCACGGACCGCCATCGACGCATGAGCCTTCGGGGAGCCACTGTCGCATCGGTAGTCGTGTGACTTTTCGCCCACTCCATTCTTCTCATTTTCTGCCTAGGATCATCTGACCAGCCAAAGGTCAGCACTCCATCGCCGTAGTCCAACGATGCCATTTTCGTCTACCGTGCACCGCCAAAATCGCTGTCGTTTGGCCTCCGCTCGGGCCCATTTCCAAGTCGTTCAAGCCTTGTTGAGGTAAGCATAACTATAAATCTTTGGATAGATGACGTACATATCTTGGTTAGGCTCTAGGTGTTCTATGCCTAGGAATCATTTCTGGCCTAGGAATCACTCTTGACCGAGCCAAGGTCAGCACATCATCGCCGTAGTCCACCGGTGCATTTTCGTCTGCCGTGCCCGCAAGAATCGCTGCGTTTGGCCTTCCGCTCCGCCTATTTCCAGTCGTCAAGCCTTGTGAGTAAGCATAACCTATAAATCTTGGATAGATTGACATACATATCTTGGTTAGGCTCTAGAGTGTGTTCTATGCGAGGTAATAGTTGTGATTTATGTTGGATAGAAGCTCGGTTTACTGTGCATGCTGTTTGGGCCTCATTTGCACTGTTCATACCAGAACATTACTGTTTCAAGTTGGTTTAAGGGCTGTCCATGATTGCCGAATGGTTACCTTAAGGTTGGGTTAGTGAAAATTGAGTTTTAAGCATAAAATTGTGAATTTGGGCTTGGTTCGTCATGTGAGTGCACGACTCACGAACCCAAGAGTATTGTTCACTGAGGAAGTTACTAGTTCATGGTGGCCGAAAACTGTTCACGGAGGCATCCCATGTGTATTGTGGTTATTCGCATGATTTGAGGACGTCGATACGCGATATCACGCCCCGAACCTGGTGGGGCCCATGCATCCTTTCTTCAATTGATCGATTGGTAAAATAAAACTCACGACAACCTAGGAATTATCGCCAACCATCGATCCTCAGAGTTATCGCACCACCGAAAGGTTTACACCTAGACATTCACATAGAAGGGGATAGAGATAGAGGACACATCAATCGAATATCTCATAACGTAAAATATCATGTTCGATACAACCAGAGGGATTACAACTAAATCCCACAAAAGATCGACCTTCTAACAAAAAGGAACAGGCCACTAACTTTAACTCCCTGACCCAAGGGACTACGTCAATGGGGAAACACGATGACAGGTCTAATCGCTTCTTTGCCTCGCTCTGCCCAGACGACTGAGACTCCCCGGATCGGTCGCTACAGTAGCCGGGGAATCAATCCTTAGCTGACCCAAATCAGAAATCTCGTCCTGCTCTGTCTGCTCATCGTCGGCCTCATCATCCGAAGTGCCTCCAGTAGTGGGCGGGACACAAACCTACACTATATCTTGGGATCTCTTGTTCCCTAAGGGTCCAAAGATCGCATTTCCCACCTTAACCATCCATGCTTCAAAGCGTTGGGGCTCCAACTCCTCGTTCCCTACATCCACCCAGACAGTGCTCTCTCGTGGATCGCAATAATCTCGATCTCGCCTCAATCTCCAATGGTATTCTAATGATGGATCGAGGAGCTAGTCATTTCTAAGGCAGGGTTCTGAAAGGGCGATCAGCCCAAAGGTGGAGTCTTAGACCTAATAAGCAAACATCTAAGCTCAAATTAGAAAGCAGCATGCAACAGAGTTAGACTTGTCAGGCGATATACTCAACTACAACAATGATCACGCAAACCATGCCAGAATGTCAACATCACACAAGCATCATGATATCACGTCGGGCAAAATATAACAGGCTCCAGATATACCACGAGTGACATCAATTCAACATTCACAGATGCAACATGTTCAAATATTTGATGGGGATCCACGGTTGCTCAGTAGCCCTCCCGGACTTTCCAGGGATCTAGTGGCCCGGCCTCCACTGATCCCAGCCCCGCGTTTTACGCGCTTCGGGCCCGTGCCCTGGACTTGGTAACTATGTCATTAGACACCCTCAAGTCGGCACCCTTATCACTCCAGCTATCCCGTGCCGAGCACGTAACAGGCGCTGGTACCGCTACCGTAGCTCAACAGCTCGACGGCTGGTACCCCTTATACTCCCCGGGAGGCCCCCTAGACACATCCAGGCTCACCTGCGCGGTTTCTACGCACTCCGCCAAATGCACATTTCCCCATGGTATCATGCGATGTCTCAATATCACAAACAGGTGATTCACAGTCATGCTCTGCTCACAATGTATGATCTCACATTGCATTTACAAAAATGCAGGATTTCAAATGTACGATTATGCAGGCACGCATCCCAAAGCCCACGAATATCCATGCAAGTCAGCTTTATTAACATGCAGCCTCATCATGCACGTACTTACAAACACACATCTCAAGCCAATTATATTTGATGTCATCAATCATGCATGGCGCGACCCAATTTACACTCTTTCAAGACTTAGATTCCAATATCTAAACTGTCAGGACTCAAGGGCACACTTCCTTAGGTTGTGCCTAGTCTTGGGTCTCACAAATGTCCATTTTGCTCTCGCATTCCGCCCATAAATTTTATGACCAGCGTACGTACGCACGACACACGCAGCCTTCGGGGCATAAATCTCATGCTTTAGGTCCCCATTTTCATCCCGAGTCGTCTCGACTCTTAGACATGCAACCCGACACCCAAGATCAACTCAAGAATTTATAAAATGACTAATATATCCCTGTGGATAGTAAGCAACAAGAACAGCTAGCAGTTCATTTTATATCGACGGGCCCTAAAAATACAATCTTTTACCCTAATGTCGACCCTAGAGCGAAACCCCAACATATACTCCAATTTAAGTCAAGATTAGAGGTCCGCTTACCAAATGCTCTAGCTCGAGCACCCACGAGACTTGAACGATGTCGCGGCGGTCCACGGCAACTTAACATATGCACGAGAGAGAGTGAGAGAGAACTCATAAATCAAATAGAGGGAGAGATGTCCGAGAGACACTCCCTCGGGTTTGGGGTTAACCGGGGCCAAAGGTGGCTCTTTTAGCCATGGTGTGGACAAGGGAGGTTGCCAAGACGTCGGGGGTGAGGGTCATGGTCGGCCGGGGGCCAATGGAGGTGATCGGAGCACGGCGGGGCTTGGTTGAAGGCGGTAGAGGGGCTACCAGCGAGAAAAATGGGATTAGAGCAGTCAGCTTTAAGAAGCTGTTATGACCAGTTCTGGTGGCCATTTGGTGCGAGTAAGGTGGCGTTGGAACGGGCTTGAAGAGACGAAGAGAATGGAGGTGGTTTCATGGCAATCGGAGCACTACAGAGAAAGTTATGGCCTTCGGAACACAGATAGTGCAGGGAGAACTCGAGAGAAAACAGCGAGAGTTTGGAGAGTTTGAGAGGGAGAGTGTCTTACCAAGAGAGATGAGGGACTTGAGGACTGTCGAGGGTGCAAGATGGAGTTCTGGTGATGGCTAGGTGGCCGGAGGAGTCCTCGGCTTGGCTTGATCCGCGAGGGAGGCGGTGAGGTCGAGAGAGAGAGATTCGTGAGGAAGAGAGGGAGCTTGGGGTGGGGTGGTCGGTGGTATCTTGCCGAGGTAAGGGGCGCCGGTGTGGTGGTCGGTGAAGCGGCGAACGGTGGTCGGCGAAGCTCCAATCGACGGTTTGGGCGGGAGATGAGAGGGAGAGTGAGATGGAGAGAGAGTCTTGAGTGAGATATGAGAGGGTGAGAGAGAGATGGTGGTTATTCTTCCAAGGGACAACATCTACTCTTTGGGGATGAGGTGATAGGGTAGGCTTAGACTAGGTAGGGGTCTAGTCTATGGCTAAGTAATGATGGATGTTGATAAGTTGTCATAGTTAGGCTAGGCTAGGTTTAGTCTAGGTTAGGGTTGTGATGGCTTGTCATTAATGAATACATTTAATGTGAGAGATGACTAGAGACTTATTTGACGACGGACAAGACATCGTCTCCACATTCGTGCAAGATGCACAGATTAGGCTCAAGTGCGAACGAACTCAGATGGAGAACTACATCTGACTAATTAACTTCCTGCCCACAAACACCCTACCGACGATCTAGGGAGTTTAACGCAAGCTAGGGGCGAATCGGTTATTTCCAACTTTAGCCTTTTTTCGCGGCACTTCAGAGCGATACTGCAAGCACTAAGACATTTCGTAGTGACGTCCAACCTTAATAGGGATATCCATGAAAATTCGATTGTCCAAGTCCGAGATTCATTTTGTGGCCAAATTCATTGAACAACAACTCTAGTAATTACTCGGGCCAACGGGGGCTTGTTAGGGGATACGCGTATCAACTGATCAGGTCCACGTATTTCAAAATCCTAAGTAGCCTTTCCTTTTCGATTGGCCATATTGGAGTAGCTAATTCCAAGTGAGATTTAACTAGAATATTCCAATGAAATATATCCATTCAGTTTATAAATCCGAAAATGGGTCGAAAATCCAGAATGTCACACGCGATTTGTCCCGAAATTGATTTATTGGTTTTTGTGGATGAGATTATGTACATTTGAATGAAATTGATGGTTGTCACTCATGCTTTACTGAGATTGGATGCTCGGATGTGCATCGCAGGAATCGCTTGCTCGTATGTTATACCGTGTGCTCGACCTTCAAAGATTGAATCATGAACGTCTAAGCATATCCGATTGTTTGTTGTGTGATTGTGACATGCATGGTTGGCATGAGACGAGATAAAATCGAGCAACACGAAGGGCGAGCCCCAATGAGGTGAAAACGGCGAGATAAGGATGGTGCGCCTGAACGTGCACGGCACGGGTAGCTGGAGTGATAAGGGATGCCAACTTGGATTTGATGCCTTGCTGGTTGAGGCACCTGGAGTTATTGTGCACCTGGGTCTTTGCGCGCTAGAGGCGTATATGCGGTGCATGGATATTTGGTGATGTGCGCGAGGCATGAGCATTGAGGCTCCTTGTGGTAACGTGAAATGAACAGTTGAGACTGGAATGAGAAATTGAACATGGCATGCATGAACATTTGCATCCGTAAGTATGATTGTCATATTATCTATATGCTGCTTGACCGTTTCATATTACGCCAGTCCGTGGTTAGTCGTGGCTCTGCTTGGTCATATTTGTCTAGGGGAGGTCAAAAGCCTAGAATTGCATATTTAGAGCCAACCCGAGTATGTGCTTCATCCTGCACTAGGTTTAGTGGTGAGCTTGTTAAGTTTCGACTCACTGTTGTTGTTAAACCGTTTTCAGACTCTAATCCCTAATCATGAGTGGACTGCCTGGTCTCCTAGAGATAGACGGAGCAGAACTTGAAGATCTGATGGATAGTGATCCATCGACACCCGAGGAGTCCGACTCAAGGAGCTACCCTCATATGAGTGGATCGAGGCTGAGGACGAGTAGACCTTTAGTTCTGTGGTTTTCCTTTGAGCGTAGGCCAACCATGTGGTTTCTTTTTGGGGTGTGTTGTAACCTAACGCTGTATCTGTTTGTATGAAAGGTTATTTTGTATGACTGTCCTCTCTCTCTTCCCTACCCTATCTTCTCTTGCATGTCTGGGTGTTGATGTTTGCTTCCGCTAGTGCTTTATCTGTTAGACGTCGTTTGGTTGTGACGAATCTTGGGTCGTCGTTCGTGTTAGCCAAATTGCGTGGCGGTGGGATATTGCATGTCCGCCGGGTTCGGGGCGTGACAAAAATATTTTTAGTCTTTTTCCATTTGCTATACAAAATTTTAACCATTCTTTCATTATTTGGGAATGTTTCTATAAAAATTGAATTGCTATTTTATCAAGTTGAGAAAAATATAAATAGTTTTTAAACCATCTTGTACACATAAATTTAAAACATGACAAGCGCATCTAATATGAAAAAATTTCCACCAAAAGTTTACAAATCTTTTCTAGTTCAAAAATTGAAGTGGTATTTGCCGTGACATTATCAAAATCAATTGAAAAATTTTATTAAGCAAATAATATTCTTCTAAAATTTGCCTAATTAATCTACAAATATTATTTCCTATATACCTATCGTCAAAAACTCTAAATGTAATAACTCTTTTTTGAATATTCCAATCATCATCTATCAATGACATGTTATAGCCATATAAAATTAGCTTGCCAATGATCACTCCAAATATTACTACCTATATGCACACGTCCATTAAAATTCACAAAAAAAAGGTTTGTAAATCTTTTTTTCTTTTTTATAAAGATTTTCAATTTTGCGTTCAAGTGTACTTCTAGGAACACGTTTTACTTGTGGAGAACATGCATTTTGTATAAATTGATTAAAACCAAATATTTTATCAAAACTAAATGATAAATGTTCAATGGAAAAAAAAATTACCTAATTGTTCTTTATAATTTTTTTAATTATAACAAAATAAAGAAGAAGTGTTAGGATTAACGTATTCAAAAATTATTGTTGGTTTGCGTCAATTCCCGCTTTAGTTGGATGTCTCGACCTAAAATACCGATTAAATGTTCCATATCCTTATTCACCTATATATTTGTGTGTTTTATCATAATATTTACGAACTAATTCATACATTTTTGGATCTTTTTCAAAATTTTCAACCTTCGTGAAGTGGTCTCATATGTTAGATGTATACTTTTGCTCCTTTGTTGTTGATATTTCTTTGGCACAAGTAGGATGATGAAAACTCTCTTGTGTATGGATTTGTTGCATATTAGAGAAAATGTTAATTTCATTATATATATCAACTTCCCAATCTGCACAATCACGAGGATCGGGATAATTGGATTTCCTCATTGTGCTCTTGCTTTTGCACTTAGCTCTACTACCACTTGCCATTTTTTTTTGGATATATAAAAAAATATATGGTATAATGTAAAAAATATAGGGTATGAAAAAGAATTTTAAAATAGAAAAATTATTAAATGAGATAATAAATGAAGAAAATAAGAAATTAGAGAACCAAGAACATAATTGAGACTTGAGAGTTTGAGAGAAATTTGAGAGAATTGAGAGCTAGAGAAAATTGAGATGAAGAGAGAATTTGTGTGAAAAATAAAAGATGGAAGGGGTATTTATAAATTTTTTTTATCATACATTTTTTTTTATTTAGGGAAACCTACGGCTCTAAAAGAGCCGTTGGAACTGCCGATTCCACGCTAGTTCCGATTCCAGTTCCACAAAATGTGGAATTGGAACAAGACCCTTATGGCCACAGGCTAATTTCGGTTCCAAACTACCGGTTTGGTCAATAGGCTGGTTCCGATTCCGAATCGCCTGCCCAGTCAACGGTCTGATGCAGACTGTTAACCATTAAGTTGAAAAGAATATGGCTACTTATAAGAATGTTTTGGGTCAATATTTGATGAAGGTTGAGGAGACTCTTCGCAAGTTAGAATGTTATTAGCTGGCTTAAGTACACTATAAGTGCTGAAACTTATATTTGACGCTCATTTTAGTGTCAAAATTTTCAAAATGATTACTTAAGCGCCAAATTTTTTGAAAAACGATCACTTTAGTATGAACTCCGACAAGCCACATCAGCTCAAATATTAATAAAAGTTAGGCCACGTCGGATTTCTAGCGAGCCACATCAGCTCAAATTGGAGTTGGCATTGAAATGAGCATTTTTCAAAAAAATTGGCACTTAAATGATTGTTTGGAAAGTTTTGGCACTAAAGTGAGCGTCGTACACAAGTTTTGGCACTTTTAGTGTATTTAAGCCATTATTAGCTAGTTCGCATACCTTTCGATCAATCTCAATTTGGTGATCCTGCCGAATACACAAATCTTGTTACTAATCCCCACCAACCATTTTCCTCTAAAAAACTTTATGTTTTTTAAGTTTATTTTGTTGTTTCTGTTTGCTTTGAGAATCTGTAGTTTGAATGATTTATTTTTGGATTGTAAAATTTATACTTAGTTATGGTTTGATAATATTACTTGCTATTCAACTCTTATTCTTTTCTGATGCTGACAAAAGGGGGGAGAAGTATTTCCATGTAGATTAGATGCAGACTCCGGACTAAGAATGTTATGCAATTTCTTTACATAGAATATCTTAATAATCCATAATATTCTCTAATGCTCTTGCAGGACACATTGGTTATACAAAGAGTTTAACTCATTATATATTATATTTCTAATGCTCTTGCAGGAACTATGTTTTCATTATCACTTAACTTTGCTAAGTTATCTTATAGATCCGATCCTATGCTTAACTGACCATATTCAAGTTTTTGACTTCACAAAACTGATTGCATATACTTTTTCATACGCCTTCGTAATAGCAAGTTTTCTCTCATCAAAACCTTGCAATTATATTACTTTGTTAATCTTATGGAAAAGTTTTGTTGAAAAGTAGGAGATTGTTGAGAAAACCTCTGAATATATTTTGAAGATGACAAAACTATTCTTAGTTTATTTTGAATCTAAAGTATTCATTTTTCAGGTGCTACTCTTATTATGAAGGATGTTGAATTCTAATTTCATGGATAGCATCAGAGTAATGCAAAAGGAGTTGATATTCCCAGACTCAGACTCTTTCATATTCAGAAATCTACTTTA
Source organism: Psidium friedrichsthalianum (assembly GCA_019149425.1). Lineage (NCBI taxonomy): Eukaryota > Viridiplantae > Streptophyta > Magnoliopsida > Myrtales > Myrtaceae > Psidium > Psidium friedrichsthalianum. The sequence continues at coordinate 8,612 of JAGVVM010013575.1, forward strand.
TGAATATCTATCCAGATTCAATATCCACAGCTTATATCGTCATAGCTAATAAGCTGGCTCAGATTTGTTATACAAAAAGCATTGATTGATCATTAGTCCTGCAGATTCTTTTGCCACGGAATTATTAACGCAAGACATCTCGATTTGATTGGCAATCATTCTCAAACCAACCTATATTTCCTAATTCGAAGAACTCTACTTGCGGGTCACTGTTGACACCTGATTTTTATCACATTTTCTCTTTAAAAAAATTATTAGAAAATCCATAAAATTCATGAAATTAAAAAAATCAACTTTGGGGACCTTGGCCAAGCATAGGGAACCAATTTTTGAACAAAAAATAATTTTTCATATTTTTCGCATTTTTTAATATTTTTCAGAAATTAGAAAAATATTTGAAAATTTATAAAAAAAAAATACAATTGAGGCTACAAAAATATGAAAAAATAGTCGGTATTTTTCTTTAATTTTCTCTTCATTTTTGCCGAAGAAAATCTGCAAAAATTAATCTGGAATCGGGAATTACTTATTAATCTCATTTTCAGATTAATTGAAAAAATATAGAAAATTCATTTTAGCTCTGTAATTTCGATTTTTGCATTTCTGGAGTCGTGACATTCTCATTTAATAATCTAAATTTTTCAATAGCCTGATGGTGTACTTTCCGTTATTACGTTCGGTTTTCCGAATTCAATTTGTCATTTATGCTTTTTCTCGAAATGCTGGCTGGGGGACAGAAATGGCTCTTGAGTTTTGTGAAGTTGGAAAAGTTGGCCAGCATTTTGATTATGGGGTAAAATGCAGGCCAGAACGTGTGTGGCCTCTCAAAAGAGAACACGAAGAGTGCAAAGTATCTGTTCATCTTTGGAGATTTCCAACTACAACTTTCTTCAGATGTCTCCTGCATTAAAATGCCAAGAAAGCGATCCATTACAGTTGATGGCGATCAAATTCGACATGCACTGATAACTACTTTAGGTATAGAGAGATCCGGTGGTTCTGTTCATATTCTTAATCTAGCTTAACCTTTTGATTTTCCTCTATGTACATCGACCATAAGGCAGAGCCTGCATGATGTTGCTTCCTTCCATTGTACCATATGGATAGCGGATTGCTCTTTTAATGACAATCGAGCAATTGTTGGCACAAAATTCGGGACCTACTTTGTTCAATCTGGAAAATGGGGTGGTATCCTGAATGTGCCTTGGCAAACGTGATGTTCTCGCACTGCAATTTGACCAGTTGGGAAATCTCGCATTGTGTGGATTTAGGAATGGGGCTATCGTTACAGTTGATATCCAAGAGAACTCCATGTTGCACCGTTCCTGCACCAATAGAGAGAAAGGGACAGCCATTATAAAAAGGAAAAGGCAAAGAAAGCAAAAAGAATAAAACGGCCATCAATAGACAAAAGGAGAGAGAACGTGACACTTTCAGTGGGCTTGGTCAAAAGAGGAATCATATGATAAAGATTGACCGAAAAAAAAGGGCCAGGAAATGGAAAAAAGAAGGAACAAAAGTGGAGCCTTAAAAAAAATAGAGTAGAGGGAGAGAAGAGGGAGTTTTTACGAGCGAAAGCAAGTAAAAACTGAGGGAAGCTGAACATGCCAAGAGAGCTCTGAGCAGCCAGCATCAGGTCAGAGTGGAAATTGAATCGCTCTTTGACGGCACAGACTTCTCTGAGCCATTGACTAGGGCAAGGTTTGAGGAGTTGACAACGATTTGTTCAAGAAGACATGGGACCTGTTAAGAAAGCTATGGAAGATGCTGGTTTGGAGAAAAACCAGATCGATGAGATTGTTCCTGTTGGTGGAAGTACCAGGATTCCTAAGGTTCAACAACTTCTTAAGGAGTACTTTGATGGGATGAGCCCAACAGGGTGTGAATCCAGATGAGGCAGTTGCTTTTGGTGCAGCAGTGCAAGGAAGTATCTTGAGTGGAGAGGGTGGCGAAGAAACCAAAGATATCCTCCTCTTGATGTCGCTCCGTTGACTCTTGGTATTGAGACTGTTGGTGGGGTGATGACCAAGCTGATCCTACAAACACAGTCATCCCAACTGAAAAATCCCAAGTTTTCACAACTATCAGGACCAGCAGACCAAAAAAA
>JAGVVM010013576.1:0-26292 GCA_019149425.1 Psidium friedrichsthalianum
CCGCAGGTGAAGTTGAGTTTTTGAAAGCTGGGATATGAAAAATGAAAAAAAAGCTTACCGGGCAGAAGACAAGAGGTACAAGGTAGAAGCTTTCGACTCCACCACTTGCTCCAACACTGCCATAGCCTCCTCCGCACTCGATGAAAATGAAGACAGTACTGAAGAACCTCGAGAACGCCCGTTTTTTAAGAGTGAGTTAGAAGTTCATAACAGGACGAGTTCTGTTGAGCAGGGTACAAACAAAGACCCAATCCTACGGAACTCAGGCGTCGATACCTCCGAGAAAAGAACGGAAAGAGAACAGTAATCACCCCCCAGGCGGGACCTTGACTATGATCTTTTCGACATGAATGGACCAGGTTGTATCGGTTCTTAAGCATCGGAGCTGTAATCTTTAATGCGCATGCTCAGCCTAGTGACCACCAGACCTCAATATGGCTGATGCGTACTGATCCAAAAAGGAAGCGTGCTCTGACCATTGGAGTTGGAGAGCCTGGCAGAGGGAAAAGGAAAACAATCCAGAATGCATAGTTTTATTCCCTTTCATGAATATTTTCTGCTTGTATGATGAATGTTATGGAATTAACATGAAAGCAACAGAAGCAAAAAGAACAATCATTTCCCTTGTCCCAGTTAAAATGCGTCGAGTGTAGGGTCTACCACCGCACCAAACTTGAGGCGAAATTAATCGCGAGGGAGTTAAAAAAAAAAAATTCGTGTTAAACTCGAAGGGTAATTTTTAAATCAGTAGTATCGTTTAAATTTTACCCTCAAATTGCTTCAAGTTTGTTTTTTAAATTTAAAATTAAATTTCTTGTATTTTCAGGAATTTGGCCAAACTTGCCCCAAGATACAATTCATATCCAAAATGCGAAGTCCTCTTGTTAGATAAACTTGGGGCAAATTGATTGTTGAAACACTATCAGAATGGCACGGCTTCAAACATAAGAAAAGAAAAATACGAGTGCGTCGAAAAGACACGAGGCAGCTCCTCAGAACAGAAATGTTGGTAGTTTTTTGTTTTTTTGTATTAGGTTATGACGTCGAGAGTTTTGTATCGTTCAATTTACCTTGATCGTCTGCCAGTTCTGGAATTACTTATTCCGTTCTAACAGGGGGTGCAATTTACGATTGGAGTACATCGCGGCCGGAGCGTAGGTTAGTTAGATAGATAGTACGAATTGCACGATACGATTTAAGATAAGTTAAGATCGTACCATCCGAAGATTAACCCCTTTTAAAAGAGGAACTTCCACATGACGCCTAAGGCTCTTGTAGGCCCGGGGATGGCGCGAGGAGAAACAGTGACAGTGGGCAGAGCAATCCAAGTCGATCCCCCAAGCCTTAGGCCCAAATGAAAATGGATAAAGCATCTGACGGAAAAAGAAAATGGATACAACTCGCCCCAGAGGAGACCCCCAAACAGTGCCGAGTTGACGACCCAGTGAACGCCCTTTTGATAATTTGAGATTAATAATTTGTTTGATGGTGTGGTGAAATTGACCTGATTATTAGATAAAGGGGGGAATTAAAGGGGGATTGGATCATGCAAACACATCAAAGACGACGAAAGGGAAATCTGTTATCGTTTCCAAATTTATCCCTTCCAATACCGGCTAACCCAGTCTCCTTTCTTTTGAAAGGGAAGATGTTTTAATGTTAAATACTAACATTTAACACATAGAAAGAAGACACCCCCCACCCCCCCCCAAGCGGCCAATTACTAACAATTATTCAAATCGCATTGCTCCATCTGCTATCGCATGCCCAGGGGCCAACACCAATACCAAAATTTTTCCATTCTTGATATTTACTTGCACATTTCGTTACATTACACATGTAAATTTATGACGCTGTCTTGAAAATTGCCACATCCGTATGTGTCGACATTCCATGATTTATGCATGACTTTTCTCATTGTTTTAAAATTTACAAATTCTGGGGACTTGGAGCCATATTATAAAATTGCATATCGACGCATCGAATGTGTAGAATTGGGGGGCACATGACAGGGATGATGAAAGGCAATCTATTTCCATACCACATTACATCCTAGTGAGTGTGTGCCAAATAGATCCGTTAATTCCCCAAGGCAATGGGTTTTCTCGGCGGAAAAGGTTCGCTACCGAAAGGAAAGGAAGGAGGCATTCATTTCTCTATCCTAAACACTACAGGTCTCCATTGACAACCCACTTAGCGGGGGGTTTCATTGTCGTAAACCCCCTTGTGGTCAAGATATCCACCATACATCGGGGCCGACCGAAATGGAATATTCCTAGCCCAATAAATTAGCACGGAATAAAATGGTTAGAACAATTTTCTTGCTTGGACTAACATGATTTTTCAAGTTGTTGCTTTGCTTTCGACCTAACACGCCCAGGTAAATTCAAGTGCCCTTAGGACGACGGAAAAAAAAAAAAGCATTCGTTCTCTACCAATACACTTTCACCCTTGTATCACCTAATTGCAGCCTGCTTTTTGTTTTGCAATTTTGCATTTGCATAAATTCCATTTTTAAACCCCGTGTTGGTGATACGCTCTAATGCCAAAGGTTTGAAGATGGCAGCTCCTTAAGGCAGAAGAATTCATAAGAAGTGGGGTTTACTGTGAAGTCTAAGGAACGACTTTCAAGTGCGCTAAATCTTTGATACACATGTATTTGCAAATTCACTTTAGAAATCTTTTCCTGAACAAACAGGGAGGAATAAAAGAAAAAAGATAAAAAAAAATGGGACAAAAGAAGGAAAGAAAAGACAGTCCCTTAGGCATGAAAAAAGCAAAGTGGCCTCATCAAAAGTAAGGCCTCTGCCATATATCTGTAATGAACTTTTGACTTCGAACATACATTTTGAATTCCCGGGAAAAAAGGAATCCCCAAAGAAGTCAGTTTGCACAAGTGTAAAAGAACTACCACCCCTCAGCCAAAAGGTGGTATTCATTGAAAAGCAAATTTCAGGAAGGTCATCAAAGATCGGGGGGGTGGGGGGGTGGTGGGGGGTGGTGAAAGACTGCAATGGATCACAAACACCAAAGCCATTCCTCATATTTTTTCTGAGCCAAAACGAGGCCCTCGTTTCTCAGACCCAATCCCGACCTACGTACGACCCTTGAAAGTCTCTTTCTGATTTAGAGTAAAGGGCATGTGCACTTGAATTAATGTAAAGAGTTGAATGACTTTAAGCATCACTCGAAGAAGTTCGAGCCAAGGATTATTTCTCCCCTCAGTTTGAGGGTCTTCTTTGTTAACACCCGGAGCAGTGTGATATTTGAATAAAGACTTCTTTTTCAAGACTTTTTGACACCAAAAACGAAAAGAAGACTTGTTTTTTTTGTAATGGCCTTCGACATAGAAATGAAGTACCCTGGATAACCTTTGACCAACGCCCACATTACAGTCTAATCACGCTCCTAGATCGCTCTTTTGCTCTTGATCGTATCAATTGCAGGAGAAGAGATTACTCAAACCCTCGATGAATGCGAGATAGATGATGGTAAGGTTGAGTGGATTTTTCTTTTCAAAATCCTTTTTGTGTGCAATTCAGGATAATAAACAAGCCTTCTGAGATTGTATGAGAACAGGAGAAAGAGAAAGCCCCCTCCTTTCGGACTGAAGTCCCCATTCAGGTTACATTCGAGGGGCTATTCTCCAGCACATGATAACCTCCCCTGCGACAGAATTGGAATAAAATGCCAAAAACTCGACAGAAATAGTCATACCCATGATCCACATATGAGCATACCACAATATGGTTTTAATCATTGCAAACTCAACTGAATGATTTTGCATTATATGAAACGATGAACACTCATTTGATATTAAAAAAAATGCTTGCACATGTACCTTCTGACACTGTTCTGACAGGGTAGTGCAATCTGATACGAGTTACCCTCAGAGAATCTCGAAATTATCCATGAGGCTATTGAAGGAAACAAGGCCCTGTTAGATAATGCTCGCCAAGCATATTCAGGTGAGGATATCTTCAGCCTGAACATTTCAATTCTGATGATGTCTGGGGCTCAAATTCCATTGCAGCACATAAGGTCATTCAGTGAAGCAAAGACATGATACAATCATCTGTCTCTGCCCGATATTAACTCAGAAGATCCAGGTAAGTCTTCTTAAACCCTTGCGACTATGATAACATGCTCTCATGAAGTTTCATCGACTCAGATTGATATAATCTGTGTTCTCAAGCTTATCAATCATGATTGCAATCTCGTTGTTCTTAAATCTTTGGCCTCATCGGTTTATTCCTAAAGTGATGAGACAACAAAAAAATAAATTGGCGTTTGAGCTTTTCTGCACGGATTTTGGGTCCCCAGAGATCCAGAATGGCACCCTTCATGTAAATTAAATCGGTTTGAGCTCTAGCCTTTGCAAGGGATTCCTGGTTTTCCCCAGGATCCCACAAATGGCACCCTCAAAACACAAAAGTCCTTTTACAGGCAACTCCAAGTCCTTCTTACGAGCACCAAAGTCCTTCCAACAGGTCACACACGAGGAGTCCTTCTTAAAGGCATAAGAAAGCCCTTCTCCAGTGGCACCACCCAAAGTTCCTCTTACAAGGCACAAAAGTCCTTCTTAAAGCAACCAAAAGTCCTTTTTAAGGCCACCAAAAGTCCTTTTCTACAGGCCAACCCCACCCCCCAAACCAAACACAAAAGTCCTTTTACAGGCACACTAAAGTCTTTCTTATAGGCAACAAACCAAAGTCCTTTCTTCCTTACAGCACCTCTTCGGCGAACCCTTAATATGGGTGTGAACCCATTTTCACTATCATGGTGTTGAACCACCATACGGGTTTGAAGCTTAACCGTCATAGAGTGTTCCATGCGTTAGATCTCTAGGTAACTTCTTGAAATTGTCCACATCAGATGCTATCATACACTCCAAAAGGTAAGGGGAAGGTAAGGATCAATCCCTCTCATCTGTCTATCAGTATTAAAATGAATGAAACAAGCTCTGGGATTAAGCATCACCTGGGAGGGGTGCGTTAGGTTTTGATGTTCCTTTCTTTGATTATCATTTCCCCAGCAGATTCGGAGGTTAGGCGTCAGGGTTCACTCTTGTCTTTGAGAGTCAATCTTCCCCGGAGAATTCTATCAAAGGAGGGGCAGAGCTCGTTTGACACTGGATGTCTTTTAATTTTTAGCCAAATTATATATTTCGATAAAGAAAAAAAAAAAAAATAAAAAATCCTTTAAAAAAATATACAAAACGAAAAAAACAAAAAAAAAGAAAAAAAATTTACAAACCAAAAAATGGTTCTGGACGGGTTCCCCTCGGCCCCCCCCAGCCCAGGGGGCCCATTCCAAATAAAAAAGAATTTTTGGAAGAAATAATTTTTGAAGTGGGTTTGTTTTTTTTAATATTTTTCGAAAAAAAAAAAGAAAAAAATAAAAAAAAAAAAAAAAAAAATAAAAAGAAAAAAAAAATAGAAAAAAGAAAAAAAAGGATTAGGGAAAAGAAAAAGGAAGAAAGAAAAAGGAAATGGAAGGGGAAAAGAAAAAAATAAAAAAAACAAAGCAAATAAAAAAAAAAAAGGGAATGTTAAGGGGAAAACATGGAAAAAAAAACAGAAAAAGAAAAAAAAAAAAAAAAACAAAGGGGAGGATAAAAAATTTGGAATAGAAAAAGAAAAAAAAAAGAAAAAAAAAAAAAAAAAAAAAAAAAAGAAAAAAAAAAAAAAAAAAAAAAAAAAAAAAAAAAAAAAAAAAAAAAGAAAAAAAAAAAAAAAAAAAAAAAACAAAAACAAAAAAAAAAAAAAAAAAAAAAAAAAAAATAAGAAAACAAAAAAAAAAAAAAAAAAAACAAAAAACCAAAAAAAACACCCAACCGAAAAAAAGAAATAAAAAGAAAAAAAAAAAAAAAAAAAAAAAAAAAAAAAAAAATTTGAGAAAAACAAAAAAAAAGAAAAAAAAAAAAAAAAAAAAAAAAAAAAAGAAAAAAAAAAAGGAAAAACCAAAAAAAAAAAAAAAAAAGAAAACAAAAAAACAAAAGAAAACAAAAAAAAAAATGAAAATAGAAAAATAAAGGAAAAAAAAAAAAAAAAGGAAAAAAAAAAAAAAAAAAGAAAAAAAAAAAAACAATAAAAAAAAAAAAAAAAAAATAGCATTTGATCTTCATTATTTTGAGGCCGCAAAAAACACAACCAAAAAAAACGGATTTATTAAAAAAAAGAAAAAAAAAGATAAAAAAATTTAAATAAAAAACCAAAAAAAGATGATATTATGCCCATCACATATATTTTTTATTTTAATTCCCTTCTTTTCATTTTGGTCTCTCGAAAAAAAAAAAAAGGAAAAAAAGAAAAAGCTGAAAAAAAAAAAAAGAGAAAAGAAAGAAAAAAACCGAAAAAATGTGGAACTATTGTTTCTTCTTTAACCCATAACCCCGAATTTGCCAAAAAAATTACCATTTATTCAGCTGTTATCTTTAAGATTTGTAATTTTGTTTTATTTTAGGTTTCTACAGCGAACAAAACAAGAATGTACCCCCACTGCAAAAAAGGACATTTCATTACCCAAGCCCCTGATTTTTTTTTTCTCTCCAAAAGCCCCCCGATTTCTGACGCTCCGACGCCGAGGTTTTTTATGATGTTTTTTGTGATGGCCCGCCCCGAATCCCTTTCTCTCCCTCTCCGCTATTAAAAAATTTATATGACAAATGGACGAACTTAATGGATAATCCAGCCCTACCCTGATGTGGCTCACCCATGAAAAACTCCCAAGCCCGTACATCCCTTGAATACGGAGGTCCGTTTTCATTTCGCCCATTTGCGAATCCATTGGTTTGGGTCCTAGGTCCTAGGAGATACTAAGTATACCTAACCACAGGCCACGTAGACTGGGCTTGAAAAAACAATAAGACTTCAATTGGCCGTCTCTTGAGTTGCCCGCGATCCGCATCGAACATTGTTGGAATTTCATTTTTGAGCAAAACACTAAATTTGGAGTAAGTGGTTCGAAGTTTTCGATACCAATTCGTCGGGTTTAATAAAAAAAAAATTTGGTGCGAAACACATTTTTACAAGTAACTCGAGATGGAGCAAAGATTTCAAAACTCAATATTGCCGTGAAAAAAAACGCAGTTTTGCTACTCGGTTGGGGGGGGTTGTGGTTTGCTTGGTGGGGAAAAGTTCTCAGGCTATCGTGAGTTTTCTCAAGCAAACAACTTTGAAGCTTTAAAAAAAAAAAAAACTCAAGAAGCAGCCGCAAGACATCCCCCCAAACCGTGGATTCCACTGGTTCTATGGGGTCTTTTCACTTTTATTTAATCAAACCAATTTTGCCCAGCAAAAGACACACGAGTGCACAAAAGCTCCATCATATCTTGTCCCAGCAGAAAGGACATGTGCTGTTTTGGGGAACTTCACATTCTATGTTTTTGGAAGCCTCGTATAATGCATCCTACTGCACGCGGCCCATATATATGCCTGTCTTCAGCTCAGAGTGGACCAAATCACCAGAAGGTGAGGAGAATCTGGAAGGGAAGAAGTTTCGCGCTGCTCTTTCTTCCCTCTCATTTTTTTGAGGATTCACCCAAGGGCCCCCCCTCACGCTTCGCTTTGGTGGTGGATGGCACTCACGCTCCAGCCTTTGCCAGTTAGGCTCAGCTGGCAGCTTTGCTCCTATGTCAGCAAGTGGGGGCATCAGCTTACCAGCGCACTCAACGAGGCACAAGCCGGGCGGAGATTGGTTTAAAGGAGGAGGGATTCTTCTGCGTAGGCTTATCTTTTCTGCGCAGGGCGGGGGGCTCATGGGAAACCTTTTTTTTTACGCACTCGTTCTGCACACACACCCCGACATCTGAGACCCCATACACCCCCCACATCCACAAAAAAAATCCACCCCACTCCTTTTTTTTTTTTTTCTACCACCATTAAACAACCAAAGACACAAGACACGGAACCCGAGGTAGACAACTCTCACCAACAAACGGGCACCAAATAGAAAATTCACACACCAAACACCGCCTCCCCCACCACAACCACACAAATCACTCCTGAAAAAAAAAAATCGACCACACACAAACGGAGACACACACCCCCTTCTACCACCACCCGCGCACTAAGTCGACGTTGTGGACTCGCGTCGATCGAAGGCGTGAGAGCAAAGGCAACGGAGCACAACGTGAATCCCGAAACAAAAAAAAAAAAAAAAAAAAAGAAAGGAAGAGGGGGGAAAAAACAGAGAGGTTTTTTTTGGCCTCGTTTGAAGCGGCTGGGTGTGTTGTCCAGCTAACGCCCTGCCCACCCGTGGCCAAAAGTTACCAAAACCACCCACGAGCATCCTTGGGGAGCATAACCTGTGAGCCACGCCGCGACTTCATCATGTGTCCTCGCTTTCGCCTCTTCCTTCCCCGAACGAACACAGGTTTCAACCCGAATCCCCTGCTTGGTTTTCCCGTGTTCGGTTGTTTTTGCTCGGTTTTGGACCCCCTCTCCCCTTCGACTTTCGGGTTCAAATGGAGCCAAAACGGACCTCTATAATTAAAAGACTTCACTCTTCGTGTCTATTTGATTCCATTTGAGTGATTTCGTGCTTTTCTTGGTTTCTTCGCTGCGAAAGACGAGCGTGGATTTTTTGCTTTTTTTTTTACATTGCATGCTACAGTTCGAACGAAACAAAATAAATCTAAATGCACCTGGGGTAGTCCGAAACCGGCTAACTTTGAGCCCGCTTTTGGCCTGTGCGTTTCACAAGTGATTTTTGGTTTCAATCTCTTGAAAGTGTGTTATTAATACGCCATGTAGATCTTCGTTGTTGAATTCGGGGGTGGCACGCACGGCCCTATGTGTTTATGACCGAGTTTGTAGAGATATTGCCCTTTCTTCCGTTCGAAGTAAGGACTCTTTGTCTCTTGGAGGAGTCTGGTCGATTCATTGTCTTGTTTTTGGTTTCTTTTGTGTTTTATTATCGTTCGTATTTGGCCCCTCTTATAAATGGGCCTTTAAACTGAAAAAAAATTTTGTCCTGTTAGGTGTTGGAAGCAGTTCAAAACACACAGTTCCGGCTGTGCACCTCGGTTTCCCTTCACCATCTTCCTGTGATTATTTTTTTTCACTTATTTGGCCTTTCTTGTATTCCCCTGCATGTATAGTCAGAATGCGGTTGGTATCCTTGTTTCTCGGATTAATTTTTTTTTTTTTTCTAATTTTTTAGCATTGTAGTTACGAGTGTCGGGAATAATTACCCCATGTAGCTGATTTGTGCCTCTGATTGATTTTCTGAAGCACAGTTTACTAGCTAAACCAACAACCACAAAAACATTAAAAATAACCGCCAACACCAGAATTTCCAGGCGTGGATTTATTTATCATCTTTTAGTGTTTTGTGTGACCAGAGGTGTCAGTTTATGGTTTTTGTTGATCTTTTTTTGTTCGCAAGCAATGTTCTAGCTCTTCGTTATTGGTATGTTGCTTGACACGTTAATTCCAACACGAGGTGTGAGTAAGAAACTTTTGAAGTTGCCGTGGTCGTGTTTTTTCGGACACCTCATAGTCTGTTTTTGAGTATTGAAAATGTTTTTCTAAGTGTAGGATTGGATTTTTTTCCAACTAGCTGTTTTTGCACGATACCCCATTAGCGAATCGTCCGTGCTCGCTTAACCCTTATTTTCGGAATGGTCATTCTTGAAACCTTGGGACATAAACAAGAAACAACCTTATAGGTTTATGACGGGTTGTGATATTTTTTTTCCCTTTTATTTTCGAAATTGATTGGTTATACGAATTAATGCACCCTTGAAACATGCCTCGACGTTGGAACTGCAAAAGTGAGGCGGTCTTTGGAATTTGGTTAAGTGTGGCTATGTTCCAAACTAGGCTGTTTTGTCTATTACATTTTGCGATGTGCTTCGCTTAACCATTTTTCGAACCGCTTGGTCAATCCTTGAAACCTCTGGTCTACATAGTTTCATGATTGTGGGGATTATTTCTTTCGAAAGCTGATTGGTTATACGAATGATAATCCCATTCCTTGAATATGCCTCGGTGAACTGCAAGCGTGAGGTGGTCTGGAATTTGGCTTTAAGTCGCTGTGTTCTGGCTTTTCCAACTAGCTGTTTTGTCGAATACAAATGCGATGTGCCCGCTTAACATTTTTTTTTTTTTTTTTTTTTTGTTTTCGAACCGTTAGGTCATTTTCGAAACCTGGTCACACCTAGTTTTTTCATACGGTCATATTTTTTTTGATTTCTTTTCTCTGATTGTATTTGTACACTAAGATAATCTGCGTTGAAAAAACCCCTCAGGCGGGTGACTCCATTTTTAAACAAAAACTTCGAAATGGAGCGAAAGCACGCCCTTCTTCTCAAGCAAGGTTTTTTCATCACATCTTCAATAAATCATCATGGTCATTGCCTCAGTTTGCCTCCGATATCTCTTTCCCAAAAAAAGAAAATAAAATAAAAAAAAAAGTAATAAAAAATAATTAAAAATAAAAAAAATAAAAAAAAAAAAATCGAAAAATTTTTTTCGAAAATTCCTTTATTTTATATATTTACATTAACCTAGGAACTCAGTCACCATTGTATCCAATTCGGTGACCGATCGTCCATTTTCCGGTCTTATTTGTTTGTTCTCAGCAGGTATCAAAATCGATCTCTTCAAATTTTTCAATCATTTCCTCTGAGAACCTGTGATAAGGGATGAGCTTGGAGTCTTTAGTTTTCCATTCACCTTGCGTTTGCAAGATAATTAGCATGGAGTTTCCATATACTTCCAATTCCTTTACATTCATAGTGAGGGGTAGCTGCAGCCCTAAAATATAGGCCTCATAGTCAGAAATATTGTTGGTGCATGTGTCGCAACCCGATTCGCGGTGATCGAGGGATCGGGCAAATGGATTCGCCAAGAGACCACGAAGTCGGGCCCTTGGCGCGGGCCCTCCCAGGCCCATACCAAATCGCGACGGGAATTGTCGGTTTCGACCTTGGTGTGGTCGGGTGGCATGTGCTATGTGTGGATGCAATTGAAGTCGCCACCGGTCTTTTTGATGAGGTAGACCGGATACCTCATCGAGTGATTGGGAGGAGTCACTCGATCCTACGCAACCAGAGATTCTAGAGCCGGGGATTTGGTTACCCTAGTTTAAACTAGAGTCCCTTCGGTTACCGTTCGGGGTTGATTATTACCTAACTTGTGAGCACGCGAGGTTTGTATCAATCCTGACTCCTAATCATGTTTTTGTCAGTCACTAAGCGTTCATGCAAATGTTCTTGTAGGTGTTCATTTCATGGCATTTTCTAAATATGCAATCCTAAGAAAAAGCAATCAATACATTCAAAGGAAATAAAGCGAATGGAAATAAAACGACGAGGACAATAATAAAAGCTACGCTAAAATAATAAAGAAAAACCCGCAACTCGTCGGGTATTTACAATCCCAAATATTAAACCCGAGACATGATCGGGTGTACAACAAATAAGACCGGAATGGACATCGGTCACGCTCCATGGTGAACTTGAGTCTAGTTAATGTAAATATGAAATAAAAGGAATTTTCGAAAATTTTCGATTTTTTTATTTTTTATTTTTTATTATTTTTTATTATTTTTTTTATTTTTCTTTTTTTGGGAAAGAGATATCGAGGCAAACTGAGCATGACCAATGATGATTTAATTGAAGATGTGATGAAAAACCTTGCTTGAAGACGTGATTTCGGTCCATTTCGGAAAGTTTTTGTTAAAAAGGGAGTCAACCGCGAGGGGTTTTTCAACGCGATTATCTTAGTGTACAAATACAATCAGAGAAAAGAAATCATACCGTATGAAACTAGGTGTGACCAGGTTTCGAAAATGACCAACGGTTCGAAAAATGGTTAAGCGAGCACATCGCAATGGTATCGACAAAACAGCTAGTTGGAAAGCCAACACTTAGCCAAATTCCAGACCCCTCACTTTGCAGTTCACCGAGGCATGTTCAAGGATGATTATCTTCGTATACCAATCAGATTTCGAAAGAATAATCACACATCATGAAACTAGGTATGACCAGGTTTCAAGAATGACCAACGGTTCGAAAAATGGTTAAGCGAGCACATCGCAATGGTATCGACAAAACAGCTAGTTGGAAAGCCAACACTTAGCCAAATTCCAGACCCCTCACTTTGCAGTTCACCGAGGCATGTTCAAGGGTGATTATCTTCGTATACCAATCAGATTTCGAAAAAATAATCACACCTCATGAAACTAGGTATGTCCAGGTTTCAAGAATGACCATTCGAAAAATGGTTAAGCGAGCACATCGCAATGGTATCGACAAAACAGCTAGTTGAACCAATCCCGACACTTAGAAAAAATTTTCATCTCAAAAACAGACTGACCACGGAACTTCAAAGGGTCGTATCTCACACCTCGGTTGGAATTAACGGGCAAGCAACATACCAATACGAAGAGCTATACATGATGAACAAGATCAAACCAGAACGACCCTCAAAACACGAAAGATGAGAAAGAAAGCCACCCTGAAAGTCGGGGGTTTGAACTGCTTCAGACTCAATCAGAGCACAAATCAGGCTAACATGGGGTATTCCCGACACCGTAACTCCATGCATAAATTGAATCCGGAGAAACAGAGCATACCAACGCATTCTACTACATGCAGGGAATACAAGAAGGCCAAAATAAGTGAAAAATAATCACAGGAAGATGGTGAAAACCGAGTGCAAGCCGGACTGTTTGAACTGCTTCCAACACCTAGACAAAATTTTTCAGTTTAAGCCAGACCAACCAAGCAACTTCGAGAGGGCATATCTCACAACTCGGTCATAACTAAGGGCCGTGCGACCCATCAACACGAAGATCTACATGCGTATAACACACTTCAAAAGATTTGAACCAAAAATCACTTGTGAAACGCACGCAAAGCGGGCTCAAAGTAGCCGGTTCGGACTACCCGGTGCATTTCGTCGAACATGTAGCATGCAATGTAAAAAAAAAGCAAAACCAGGCCGTTTCGAGCGAAACCAAAGCACGAAATCACTCAAATGGAATCAAATAGACACGAAGTGAAGTCTTATAGAGATCCGTTTGGCTCCATTTGACCCGAAAGTCGAACGGAGCCAAACCGAGCAAAAACCGAACACGAAAACAGGGGATTCGGGTTGAACCTGTTCGGGGAAGGAAGAGGCGACGACGATGACCGGCGTGGCTCAGGTGATGCTCCAAGGATGCTCGTGGGTGGTTTTGGTACTTTGCCGGGCTCGGAACCGCTCAAAACCTCTCTGTTTTCCTCTCCTTCTTTTTCGGTCCGTTGTGCTCCGTTGCTCTCCCTGTGTCCCCCCCAAAAGCCACGTGAATCCCTCCTCCTTTGAAACCTCCCGCCCGGCTGTCCTCGTTGGAGTGCGCTGGTAAGGCTGATCCCCCTGCAAGGCAAAGCTGCCAACGCTGAAGCCTAACTGGCAAAGGCTGGAGCGTGAGTGCCATCCACCACCAAAGCAAGCTGGAAATCCTCATGGAAAAGAGCAGCCGACTCCCTTCTCCTTCTGGTGATTGTGGTCCACTCTGAGCATGAAGACAGGCATATGGGCACGCGTGCATATGCATTATACGGGCTTCCACATATTCCAGCACATGTCTTCTGCTGGACAAGATATGATGGAGCTTTTGTGCACTGTGATGTCTTTTGCTGGGCTTGGTTGAATTAAATAGTGAACCCCAGAACATGGAATCACGTTTGGGATGTCTGTGCGGTGTGCTTCTTGAGTTTTTTTTTTTAGCTATCAAAGTTGTTGCTTGAGAAAACTCACGAGCCTGACTTTCACCGAGTAGCAAACGGCGTTTTTTCACCAAATTGAGTTTGAAATCGGCTTGCCCATCTCGAGTTACTTGTAAAAATGTGGTTTCGCCCAAATTTTACCCACGAATTGTACGAAAACTCCAAATTTAGGTTTTGCTCAAAAATGAAATTCCAATGTTCGAACCTCCAAACGGCCAAATCAAGCCAAACTGGACCCACCAATGGATTCGGAATGGCGAAAACTATAGGATGACGGGCTTGAGTTTTCATGGGTACCCTCGGAGTTGGATTAATTTCATTTTTTAGCGAAATCGGGGAAAAAGAAAATAGAAATGCGGAAATGGGCCATTTAATTGAGATTGAGCAAATCGGGGGGCTTTTCGGACGAGAAAAAAAAAATCAGGGGCTTGGGTAATGATGTCCTTGACCTAAATAAAAAAAATCAAAATCTTAAAAGCTGAAAATGTATTTTTTGGCAAATTCGGGGGTTATGGTTAAAGAAGAAACACATAGTCCCGATTTTCGCTTTTCTTTTTTCGAGAGACCAACATGAAAAGGGAATTAAAATAAAAATATGGGCTATCTTTTCGTATTTTTGCGGCCTCAAATGCTATTTTTCCCAAATTTTCCTCCTTTTTTCTATTTTTCGAAAAATATTAAAAAAAACTCAAAAATTCCAAAAAATTATTTTTATTGGAAATGGGCCCCTGGGCTGGGCCGAGGCCTCCAGAACCATTTTTGTAATTTTTCGATTTTGTATGGATTTTTTAGGATTTTTTTTAAAAATAGAATGGCTAAAAATCAGGTGTCAACAGCTGCCCCTCTTTGATAGAATTCTCGGGAGAGATTACTCTCAAAGACAAGGTGACACCTGACGCCTAACCGAATCTGCTGGTGAAATGATAAAAGAAAGGACATCAAACCTACGCACCCCTCCGGTGATAGCTTAATCCCAGAGCTTGTTTCATTCATTTTAATACTGAGAGACAGATGAGAGAGGAGTGATCCTTACCTTCCCCTTACCTTTTGGAGTGTAGATAGCATCTGATGTGGACAATTTCAAGAAGTTACCTAGAGATCTACCATGAGAACACTCTAGGACGGTTAAGCTTCAACCCGTATGGTGGGTCAACCCATGATAGTGAAAATGGTTCACCCAGATTAAGGGTTCGCCGAAGAGGTGCCTGTAGGAAGGACTTTGGTTTGCCTATAGAAAGGACTTTAGTGTGCCTGTAGAAAGGACTTTGGGGTGCCTGTAGAAAGGACTTTGGTGCCTGTAAAAAGGACTTTTGGTTGCTTGTAAGAAGGACTTTTGTGCCTGTAAGAAGGACTTTGGTGCCTGTAAGAAGGACTTCTGATGCCTGTAAGAAGGACTCGTGTGTGCCTGTAGAAGGACTTGGTGCCTGTAAGAAGGACTTGAGTTGCCTGTAGAAAGGACTTTTGTGTTTTGAAGGGTGCCATTCTGGGATCTGGGAAACCAGGAATCCTGCAGAAGCTCAAACCCGATTTAATTTACATGAAGGGTGCCATTCTGGGATCTGGGGAGACCAAAAATCCTGCAGAAGCTCAAACCCAATTTTTGTTGTCTCATCACTTTAGGAATAAACCGATGAGGCAAAGATTAAGAACACGAGAGTTGGTCAATCATGATTTGATAAAGCTTGAGAACACGAGATTATATCAATCGTGAGCTGATGAAGACTTCATGAGAGCATGTTGATCATGAGTCGCAAGGGTTTAGAAGACTTACCTGGATCTTCTGAGTTAATGATCGAGGCATAGACAGATTGATTGTATCATGTCTGCTTGCTCACTGAATGACCTTATGTGCTGCAATGGATTTGAGCACCCAGACAATCATCAGAATTGAAAGGTTCAGGCTGAAGATATACTCACCTGAAGATGCTTGGCGAGCATTAGCTAACAGGGCTTGTTTGTTCAATAGCCTCTGGATGAATTTCGAGATCTCGGAGGGTAACTCGACTATCAGGAATGCACTACCTGTCAGACAGTGTCAGAGGTAACATGTGCAAGCATTTTTATCAATGAGTTCATCGGTTCATGCAAAATCATTCAGTTGAGTTTGCAATGATTAAAACCATATGTGTATGCTCATAATGTGGATCATGTATGACTATTCTGTCGAGTTTGCATTTCCAATTCTGTCCAGGGAGGTTATCATGTCATGAATACCTCGAATGTAACCTGAATGGGGACTTCAGTCCGAAAGGGCTTTCTCTCACTCTCGAGAAAGGCTTGTTTATCCTGATTGCAGGATTTGAAAAGAAATCACTCAACCTTACAATCATCGCATTCAGCGAGGGTTTGAGTAATCTCGCAATTGATACGATCAAGCCGATCTAGAGGTCTTGATTAGGACTGTAATGTGGGCTGGGTCAAAGGCTTATCAAAGGGGACTCATTTCTAGTCAAGGCCATTGACAAAAAAAGTCTTCATCATCTGCTCCGGGTTTACAAGTCAAGACCCTGCAAAATGAGAGAGAAATAATCTTGCTCGAACTTCTTCGAGTGATGCTTAAAGTCATTCAACTCTTACATTAATTCAAGTGCTCTAATCAGAAGAGACTTTCAAGGGTCGTAACGTAGGTCGGGATTGGGTCTGAGAAACGAAGGGCTCGTTTTGGCTCAGAAAAATATATGAGAAGGGCTTGGTGTTGGTGATCATTGCAGTCTTGTCACCGATCTTTGACCTTCCTGAATTTGCTTTCAATGAATACCACCATTGGCTGAGGGGTGGTAGTTCTTTTACACTTTGCAAACTGACTTCTTTGGGGATCCTTTTTCGGGAATCAAAATGTATGTTCGAAGTCAAAAGTTCATTACAGATATATGGGCATAGGCCTTACTTTTGATAGGCACTTTGCTTTTTCATGCCTAGGGACTGGCTTTTCTTCTTTTGGTCCCATTTTTTTTTATCTTTTCTGTTCTGTTCAGGAAAAGAATTTCTAAAATTGTGCCAAATACACATGTGTATCAAAGATTTAGCGCACTTGAAGAGTCGATTCTAGACTTCATGTAAACCCACTTCTTATGAATTCTTCTGCCTTAAGGAGGTGCCATCTTCACCTTGGAATTAGCGGTGATCACCAACGGGGTTTTAAGAAATGAATATGCAGGCTCAATTAGGTGATACAAAGGGTGAAAGTGTATTGGGTAGAGAAACGAATGCTTTTCGTCGTCCTAAGGCACTTGAGTTACCGTGTGAGGTCGAAAGCAAAGCAACACTTGAAAATCAATGTTAGTCCAAGCAAGAAAATTTCTAACCATTTATCTCGTGCTATTTGCTAGGACTATCTCCATTCGGCCCCGATGTAGGGTGGTTCTTGACAGGGTTACGAAATGAAACCGCCGCTCAAGTGGGTTGTCAATGGATACCTGTAGTGTTTAGGATAGAGAAATGAATGCCTCCTTCCTTTCGGTATCGTACCTTTCGCGAGAAAACCCATTGCCTTGGGGAATACGGAATCTATTTGGCACACAACTCACTATGGATGTAGGATGTGTATGGAAATAGATTGCCTTTCATCATCCTGTCATGCCCCCATTCTACACATTCGATGCGTCATATGCAATTTATGCTCCAAGTCAGAATTTGTAAATTAAACATGCAGAAAAGTCATGCATAAATCATGGAATGTGCGAACACAATACGGATGTGGCAATTTTCAAGCGTCATACATGTGTACGAAATGTGCAAGTATATCAAGAATGGAAAAATTTGGATTGCCCCTGGGCATGCGAGCAGATGGAGCAATGCAGATTTGAATTGCCGCTTGGGGGTGTCTTCTTCTATGTGTTAAATGTTAGTATTAACATTTCCTTTCAAAAGAAAAGGAGACATGTTAGCCGGTATTGGAAGGGATAAATTGGAAACGATACAGATTTACCCTTCGTCTTGAATGTTTTGCATGATCCCTTTATCAGGTTCACTGGGTCGAGTTTGTATCCATTTTCCGTCAGATGCTTTATCATTTGGGCCTAGGCTTGGGATCGAACTTGGATTGCTTCGGCCCACTGTCACTTCTCGCGCCATCGGGCCTACAGAGCCTTAGGCGTCCATGGAAGTTCTCTTTTAAGGTTAATCTTCGGATGGTACGATCTTATCGTATCGGGCAATTCTACGCCGCGATGTACTCCAAGGTAAATTGCAACCCCTGTTAAGACGGAATAAGGTAATTCAGAACTGGAGACGATCAAGGGTAAATTGAAACGATACAAAACTACCCATTTCTGAGGCTGCTCGTGTCTTTCGCTCGTATTTTTCTTTGTTTGAAGCCGTGCATTCAGTGATAGTGTTCACGAATCAATTTGCCCCTAGTTTCATCTAACAAGAGGACTTCGCATTTGGATATGATTGTATGCTTGGGGCAGTTTGCAAATTCCTGAAAATACAAGAAATTTAATTTAAAACTTGAAGCAATTTGAGGGTAAATTGAAACGATACTGATTTACCCTTCGAGTTTACACGAATTTTTACTCGCGATTAATTCGCCTCAAGTTTGGTGCGGTGGTAGACTCGAGCATTTAACTGGGAAAGGGAAATGATTGCTTCTTGCTTTCATGTTAATTCCATATTCATAAAAAGCAGGAAATATTCATGTAAGGGAATGAAAGCGTATGCATTCTGGATTAGTTTTCTTCCTCTGCAGGCTCTCCAAGGTCAGCAGGCTTCATTCCGGATCAGGTACGCATCGGTCATATTGAAGGTCCGGTGGTCACTGGCTGAGCATGCGCATCACAGCCCCGATACTCCACCGACGTCAAACTGGTCGATCATGGCTAAAAAATCATCGTCAACGTCCGCTTGGTGGTGATCCGTCCCCTCTTTCTCAGGAGGTATCGACGCTGATCCAGTAGGATTGGTCTTTTTGCACCCTGCTCCAACAGAACTCGATCCTGTTATGAACTGATCTAACTCACCTCTTAAACGGGCGTTCTCGATCTTCAGTACTGTCTTTCATCGAGTGCGAGGAGGCTATGGCAGTTGGGGCAAGTGGTGGAGTCGAAAGCTTCCTTGTACCTCTTGTTCTCTGCTCGGAGTTTTTCATTTTCAGCTTTCAAAAACTCAACTTCACTGCGCTCGTGTTGAGCCCTTACTCGGGTTCGCCTTTTTGAAACCAAAACTTGATTTGCAGAAGGTTCAACCCTGTTTCTTGGCTTATTTTCCTTCTCTGTTTGTCATCCGGCATAGGGTACCTTTTGAAGAAATCTTCAAGCTTTTGAATCTGAGACTCGGTGTGACGCCGACGACGCTTCCTTTGACCCTGGTTGTTGTTGTCTGTATTGTTATCGAGATCTTGGCCGTCATAGGCGGAAGGGCCAGGCTCCATGGTATGAATTCCAAACATGGCATCGAACTCCGCTTCTCCCATATTCAGCAAGTAGCGATAGTTCTCGAGATTGTTGGGTTGAGACATCCTCGATTGCTTAATGGTTCCACAAGGTTTGCTATCTCTTCTCGTATTTTCACCCTCTCTGAATTTTTCTGAACGACCGTGTATGTTTGAAACTCTCTTCTGAGCATGGATTAAGATCTCCAGGAAGACGTCTCTTTTATCATCAAGGTGTGGGTTTAGAAACTGTGTTGCTTCTCCCGAGAGTTCTGTCTTTCTCAACCCTCCTTGCGTGTCTCTTACTCGCTTGTCTTTTCTCGTCTTTTCCTAATGGTAGGGCTCTCGTCGTTATCTCCACCATCGACCTGCTGGCGAGTTCTCCTATAAAGACGAATCCCATTTTCCTTGCCTCCCACTCAAGTCACATTTCTTTCTTCTTTTCAAAGTGGCGGGCTCTCGTCAAATTTTCTGCGGAGATTTCGGATTTGTTTGGCTCGAGGTCGCCGTCTGATGGGGATTCGAGCCGACGAGGGTGGTGCCAATAAAGAATGGTAGATGGGAAAACCTGACCAACAAGGACTGCCCTATGAAATCAGTATTTAAATTGAAGCAGATTATCGCCTTCGCATTCCGATCATCTGCCTCAGCTCTCTCCTCCTTTCCTTCATATTCTGCTTTCAAAAATGGCCAATTCTCCTAACCATACGTTCACTGCCGAAGTCCTGGCTGGGTGGGAGAGACTCTACAATCTTCTTGGTAGAGGTTACGCTCATATAGCCCAAAACTCTACCGTTGAGGCTGAAATCCTCGGTCTATTCAGGACCGTGGACGTTGCTTCTGTTGAGGGTACCCAACTGTGGAGGGAGTATCGGAACTTCCCGACCCTCTTCATCAATTTTCTGGCCGCCTATAACCACGCTTATGAGACGGTCCTTGTGACTGCCGTCGTGAAAGCTCGTTACCAAGACCGGCACGAGCGTCTGGAAACAGTCACATTTGTGGCTGATAATCACAAGAAGGCCCTCAAGTTTGCCAACGATCAGCTTTCGTGGCTGGTTCGTGAGAGGGGAAAGTTGGTGGACCGTCTGGCCTTGGTCCAAACTTACGCCAATCAGGAGTCGGGCAATATTGTGATGAGGTGCAAATGCAGTTGGCTGCAGGAGAGACTTGATGACATTACGGCAGACATTGCTTTCGAGAGGGCAGCGATTCCGGATCTGGAGTTTGCCGTCGAGCATTACGAGGCTAGTATGGCCCAGGCTAAGGAGAAGTGCGATCGCCTCTTCTTTAGGCTCGCGGAGCTCAATCCCGAGAACGCCCGGTGCACCCAGAGCATCAACTGTTTGGAGAGTCAGTTGAGCTCTTTCGTAATGGTTATCAGGGCTCAGTTTGGCTTTACTTTTCCTCCTCAGTGAGCTGTTGTAATACTCTTTGATGAATGGAATGAAAGAAAAGTTTCACGTGTTTTTTGTTTAATTTTTCGGTCTTCTCTTCTCCCGTATATCACGATAGATCGATTCGAGGCACAGGGAATACCGAGGCTTAACACCCTTCCTGTTGTTCTTGTTTGCTGCTGTAGACGATGATATCAAGGATATTACAGAAACTTTTGACAGTGGGCCCCCTTTAGCCGCATCGAGACCCGTGAGCGGGTCACGTGAATTATGACGACTCGGTCAGTGCGCCAATAAATAAATTAGGCCACCTGTTGCGTGCCCCTACTTTTGCTCATGTGGTCTTTCGGCGTCCACTTGTGTGTGCCGGGCGCCTGTGGCATCGAGAGAAATGCCCGTGGGCCATACTCGATAATATAAGCACCGACCCTCCATTAAACATTTTGACTAATTGAGCCAAGAAGACGTTACAGGCTTATCTCTTGGGCTCTGATTGTACAAACTGTTCTTTTCTGAAACATGTATAGGGATCGGGCAATATATCAAGAATGTTCCCATGTCTGATCCGGATACATTTACAGCCCCTTCAAAATACATAACTTGTACACGTTGACCGATTGACACGTTTCTGTCTCCGAGAGGTTTGATCTCTTCGCTTGCCCCCAGGGTTATCGGCTAGGACATCGGTAATTCTTCAAGGTTATTCCCGTGAAAGCCCGACAAGCGCTCTTACAGTAATCGCGCTCGTTCCATCCCTAGCGTGCAGCTCCTTGCATCGTCGTTGGTTTCCCTAGAGAAGAGTGAATTAATCAGAGAGTGTGGTATGGGTAATAATGTTGGGACGAATGCATTCCACATGTTCCTGCAGGTTCACAGGAGTGAGATTCTTGCTTGACTCAAACAGCCCATCAATTCAGGAGCTTCCCTTGAACCTGCAATCTTATGGAGCCAATGCATGTATGCATGAATGCATGAAACATATGCGATAGTCTTAGAGTGACTCAAATTGCCCGAAAGGTAGCCAAGCTAGCTCTTGCTTTTCATTTCAAGGATAATACTGTTTGACTGCATCTGCATTTACAGGAAAGCCTAACTCCCCTCCATCCATGTTTACAAGAATCAAAGCTCCCCCAGGAAGAACCTTTTTGATAACATAAGGACCTTCATAGTTTGGGGTGAACTTGCCCCCAGGATGAGAGACGTTCGGAAGCGTCTTCTTTACTACCAGATCTTCCACCTCAAAATGTCTAGGCTTGACCTTTCGATTGAATGACTTTGCAACCCTCTTCTGGTAACTTTGACCGTGGCAGATTGCTCTCAGGCGCTTTTCGTCGATCAGGTTCAATTGCTCATACCTCTGCTGGATCCATTCAGCCTCGGAGAGTTCAACTTGGGACAAGACCCTTAGAGACGGAATTTCAACTTCCACAGGTAAAACTGCTTCCATGCCATAGACCAGGGAATAAGGGGTTGCCCCAGTTGAGGTTCGAATCGATGTTCGATACGCCATCAATGCATAAGGCAGTCTCTCTTGCCAGTCCCTGTAATTCTGTGCAGTTTTTGACAAAATTTTCTTGATATTCTTATTTGCCGCCTCCACAGCTCCATTCATTTGTGGGCGGTAGGGAGAAGAATTGAGATGTCGAATGTTGAAAGCATCCAGCATACCATCAACCACCTTATTGTTCAAGTTTGAACCATTATCCGTAATAATCGCTTGGGGGACCCCATACCGGGAGATGATGTCCCTTCTGATGAACCTTGCCACGTTCTTTGCTGTGACGTTTGCGTATGAGTTCGCTTCGATCCACTTCGTAAAATAATCAATCGCCACCAAGATGAAG
Source organism: Psidium friedrichsthalianum (assembly GCA_019149425.1). Taxonomy (NCBI): domain Eukaryota; kingdom Viridiplantae; phylum Streptophyta; class Magnoliopsida; order Myrtales; family Myrtaceae; genus Psidium; species Psidium friedrichsthalianum. The sequence continues at coordinate 22,333 of JAGVVM010013576.1, forward strand.
CGATGACCATTAGAGGCGCTAGGATTGATGGGGCCAATCATATCTATCCCCCACATAGAGAATGGCCAAGCCTCAGACATTTGGTGGAGCTCGCTTGGAGGCGCATTGATTCTATCTCCGTACACTTGACATTGGTGACAGGATCTTACGTGTTGGTTGCAATCCGACTCTATCGTCATCCAATAATAACCCAACCGCATGATCTTCTTCGCGAGGAGATGACCGTTCATGTGGGGACCACATGCCCCTTCATGGATCTCCTTCATGAGCATATTCGCTTCTTTGGCATCCACGCACCTCAATAAAACAGAGTCAAATGATCTTTTGTACAGAGTCTGCCCACTCAAGAAGAATTTAGTGGCCATTTTCGCTATATATTTCCTATCTTCAATCGAGCTCTCCTGAGGAAATTCTCCTTTCAAAAGATAATTCTTGATGTCATGATACCATGGCTCGCCGTCAAATTCACTTTCAATCAACATACAGTAAGCCGGCTGGTCAACCACGCTAATTCGTAGAGGCTCGATATCGAGCCCCTCCCCCACTTGCAACATAAAGATAACGTGGCCAAAGCGTCCGCAAAGTGATTCTGGGTTCTTGGCAGATATTCAAACGAAATTTCATCAAATTCCTTGACTAATTCCTCCAAGAATTCATGATAGGGGACGAGTTTAGGATCCCTTGTCTTCCATTCCCCCTGAATTTGAAAAATAATGAGCATAGAATCTCCATAAACCTGTAACCTCCGTACCTTCATGGCAACGGCCAACTGTAGGCCTAAGATGCAAGCCTCGTATTCTGAGATGTTGTTAGTGCATGGGAACACTAACTTTGCCGAGACTGGATAATGTAAACCCTCCGGAGATATTAACACTGCCCCAGTTCCAGATCCGGCTAGATTGACGGCACCATCAAAATACATGGCCCACTTATCATCAGATAATGTTAAGACTCGATCTTCAGCCTCTTCCTCGCTAGGGATTGCGGAACCTTGATGGTTCTCTGCCAGCATGTCAGCTATGGCTCTCCCTTTGATTGACTTTTGGGTCGAACTCCTGACGTCGAATTCTGATAATAGCACCTGCCACTTGGCTAACTTTCCTGGTAAAGCTGGCTTCTCTACCAAGTACTTGATGGGGTCACATTCTGTGACCAGCTGAATATGGTGGTGGAGAGTGTACTGCCTTAGTCTGTGGAGTACCCAAATTAACGTGACGCATGTCTTTTCGACTGCTGGGTAGTTAGCTTCAGATTGTGTGAATTTCTTGCTCAAGTAGTAGATCGCTCGTTCCTTCCCATCCTCCGGTCTTGTCTGGGCATGTAAAGCTCCCAATGACTCCTGATGGATTGTAAGGTACAGAGTCAGAGGGATTCCAGGGGTCGGGGGTACTAATACCGGAGGCAAGACCAAATATTCCTTGATCTTTTCAAACGCCTGGTGACATTCCGAATCCCAGACGACCTTAGCGCCCTTCTTTAAGAGCTTGAAGAAAGGCTTCGCTGCATCAGAAAGCTGCGATATAAATCTGGTTATGTAGTTCAGTCGCCCCAGCAGGCTTCGCACTTCTTTTACCGAGGTGGGGGTACAAATATCCCGTATGGCTTTGATCTTGGAAGGGTCGACCTCGATACCACGACTGCTAACCACAAATCCCAAAAGCTTTCCAGATCTTGCCCCAAATACGCACTTGTTGGGGTTCAGCCTCAGCTTATACTTCCGTAGACGTTCAAACAACTTTCTTAGCACCAGAACATGGTCTTCTCCTGTCTTGGATTTGGCAATCATATCATCTACGTACACCTCGATTTCCTTGTGCATCATATCGTGGAACAGAGCGACCATGGCCCTTTGGTATGTCGCCCCAGCATTTTTCAATCCGAAAGGCATGACCCTATAACAGAAAGTGCCCCACGGTGTTATGAATGAGGTCTTTGCCTTGTCTTCCTCTTTCATCAGGATTTGATTATATCCTGAAAATCCATCCATGAATGAAAACAGTTCGAATCCAGCTGTGCTATCGACCAGCACATCTATATGCGGCAAAGGAAAGTCATCCTTCGGGCTAGCTTTGTTCAAGTCTCGATAGTCCACACAGACGCGGACTTTACCGTCTTTCTTCATAACTGGAACAATATTAGCTATCCAATCGGCATAGGGGATTGCTTCTATGAATCCCACCTTAAGAAGTTTCATTACTTCCTCCTCAATCTTCTTGGAAAGCTCGGGCTTGGTTCGCCTAAGCCTTTGCTTCTTAGGTGGGAAACTAGGATCAGTGGGCAATGCGTGTTCGACAATGCTAGGATCAAGGCCAGGCATATCTGCATATGACCATGCAAAGACATCTTGGTATTCCTTGAGGAACTCGGTCATTCGAGCTACTTCAGAAGGAGAGAGTGACTCCCCAATTTTTACTTCTCTAAAGTTCTCTGAATCACCCAGATTTACTACTACTGCTTTTTCCTCTGTAAGAGACTTAGACTCCTCATGACGATTCCAATCCCTCTGAATGTCCAGGAAATCCTCATCTTCTTCCTTGATGCCACAAGAGTAATCTCCCTGGTGATCCGAGTCACACAATAGCCTATTATGCATGCTTGGAATGATATGCTCATATAACTCGGCGTCGGTGTCAGCCACTCCACGATGGCGTTCACGGAATCTTCAAAGAAGGAATCAGGTATATCAGGATCAGCTGCAGCTTGGATATCCTCATCTGCCAACCATTTGGGGTACTTAGAGAAAAACTGATGAAGAGGATTATCGAACATTTTTGCTTTGCCCTTCCAAATGTTGGATCCCACAAAAGAACCGATTCTGCCTCCTCTACCTCTTGGGCCTCGGCCTCGGCTTCCACTGCTACTTCTCGAAGTGAAATCACTACAAGTTTTACTCATGTAACCTAAACCGATTCGGTGTCCGTTAGATCTCAACTGAAGGGGTTGGCGAATTCCCTGGCCATGCTTCCGAGTCCTTCCCCGGGGACAAAACCATAGACCAACAGCATCCTCCCAGGCGCGAGCGTATAGCTTGACGGCGCGGGATTCCCCATTTTAGTCCCTGGGGGTGTGCGAACAAAAGCTACAAGGTCAAGGGAGTGGTAGCTTGACTCCTCTTTGGATTCGGGCTCTATACAGGGCACAACACTCTTCTGATAGGACGCAAGGTCTGTCTCACCATGCACTGTTATCACCTTATCATTTACCACAAATCGGACCTTTTGGTGCAAGCTTGAAGGTACAGCTCCGGCTGTATGGATCCACGGCCTTCCGAGTAATAGGCCGAAAGCACTAGGGAGGTCATGACTGAATAATCGATGGATGAACTCGACTGGCCCAATGACACATTAGTTCAATTTTCTCCGTAAACAACTGTGTTCTTCCGTCCATAGAAGGCTGGTTCCGAGCTTTTGTTATGGTCGCTATTGGAGGTTGCGAAATCAACTCCTCGTTCACGCCTAGACTCATCAGCGTGGCCAAAGGGCATATGTTGAAGGTTTCCGACCGTGTCCACCAGTAACAGGACAACTGCTTGCCGTGGCACCTCACTGTACTATATACAAGGCTTTATGTGAACCCGTCCATCCATAGGGAAATCTTCGTCCGAGAAGGCAATCTGATCCTTTATAGGATGTGCTAACAAAAACTCACGAGTGCACTTCGTTAATCGTCTCATGTACATGCTACATCATTCAGGAACCCTCATCAGTGCATTCTTATGCTTTCTGAGTGCACAAATCCGTAGATATAGCAGGGAGATCTGGGCGGAATTTTCGTATGCTGCTCTTATCAATTCTAAATCACTAGATTTTAACGGTATGGTTCAAAGCTTCTTAAGCACTGCCTAGATGGTTACTGCAATTCTATGGTTTCATCTTCTCTAGGTGCATAGAATATCCCAGCACGCACTCACAAAATCAATTTCGTCTGCCCACAATAGTTCACAATGGAATGCCTTGGGTC
>JAGVVM010013577.1:0-15477 GCA_019149425.1 Psidium friedrichsthalianum
AGAACCAAAAACTCAGCAAGTTTTCACCCAATTTTTAAGCAACTAATCGCTCAGCCTCTACTCCTGAGTTGCAGAAGATACGAGATTTGGAGAAACGTAAATTGGATTTCAAGTATCCGAAGAGGATTTCAGAGTACAAGGAGATGGGATAGCAAGGACGTCAGCTGAAAGAAGAGTACTGAGAAGCTCATCGCAGTAGCTACAGATTCACCGCAGTAGCGTACAGATTTGCCCCACAGCACGAAGATGAACCAAACGTGCAAAACACTAGCCAAATGGAATGAAGGCAGAGTAAAAGTACAGCCAAATGTTTGGATTGCACAAGTAAAGGCGCAACGCCCGGAGGATGGGCTACAACCGTTGGAAATTCCCAAACTGGGTTGCACAGTCATGAGGAGAGTCAAAGAGGTCATGTTTGACGAGTCAGCTTTTTAGACGAGGAAAGATCATTTTAGAAAGACTGGTGAGTCTACAGAAAGCCGGCATGAATCCAACTCAGAAGAAGATCGACCCAGGTTCCAGTCTCAGCGTCAGATCGGACCCTAGACAGCAAAATTTTGGAAGAGGTCAAAATGCGGTTCAGAATGAGGTTCAGTAGCTTACGGGCAGACGGAAAGAATCGGAAAGAACATTCATTTTAAGATATGCTTAGAGCTTGTGTTACTTCGGATGGGAAGAAAAGCTACATTTAGTGGAGTTTGCGTATAACAATAGTTACCAGCAGAGCATTCGAATGGCTCCATTCGAAGCATTATACGGTCGAGCATGTCGAACTCCCTTGTGTTGGGATGAAGTGGGTGAGCGGAGTTTAACGGGTCCAGAAATGGTTCAGCAGTCGACTGAGGCGGTGAAAGTAATTAGGGACAGATTGAAGACGGCTCAGAGTCGTCAGAAAAGTTATGCGGATAAGAGGCGCAAGCCGTTGGAATTCCAGGTAGGAGATCACGTATTCCTGAAAGTGTCCCCAATGCGAGGATTGTCCAGGTTCGGAAGAAAGGAAAACTGAGTCCGAGGTTTGTTGGACCCTTTGAAATCCTGGAAAGAATTGGAAATCTCGCTTACCGCATTGCGTTACCGCCTAACTTATCGCAAATGCATAACGTATTCCACGTGTCGATGCTGAGGAAGTACGAGCCGGATCCTGGTCATATACTCGATCATGAAGTCATTGAAGTGGATGACAGAGTCTCGTATGTTGAGCGACCAGTAAGAATTGAGGATCGGGAGCAGGTCTTAAGGACTAAAACCGTGCCATTAGTCAAGGTTGTCTGGGAGCATCACGGCACTGAGGGAGCTACGTGGGAGAATGAAAACGAGATTAAGCTCAAGTATCCGTATCTCTTTGTGTAATAGTTATATTAGCGTCAGTTGCAAATTTCGGGGACGAAATTTCTTAAGAGGGGAAGAATTGTGACGTCCCGAATTTTCGACTCTTTTTCGGAAATTTCAATAAAGAATGGATGTATTTCATTAATTGCGTTTTAGTCAAATCTCAGTCGAGACTGATCACCTCGGGATGGTCGACCAGAAGGGAAAGGCTAATTTAGGATTTTAAAGTACGTGGACCCAACGGGTCGATACGCGTAACTCCTAACAGCCGCCCGTTGGCCCGAGTATTTACTGAAATTTGCAATTTAATGAGAGAGACCATGAATTGGATTCCGAATTTGGATAATTGAATCTTCAGAGAGGTCGCAGAGGTGTTTCGAGTTTAATGATCGATATTTGGAATTTTGATTTCAGTTTGGAACGTCGCGAGAAGAAGCGACGAGAGATTCGACGAATTTGATCCCGGTTTGCTCTAGGCTTCTCAGTAAATTATCCGTGAGTTTTTAGAGAGTTTAGACACTGGATTTGAGTTCGTCTAGTCGTTGGCTTCGATTTGAGTGTAAACTTTCATCTTCGAAAAATTCGGTCTATCGGTCGAGTCGTTGAGTACCGGTTATTCGTCATTAAGTTATTTAACTTAAATTCCTCTAAACCTCCATGTGTCAACATGTTATTGGTTGTTGGATTGACTTATTTGCAAGAGAAGCACCCAAGAGCACGTGAGTTTTCCCTAATTGGCTGGCTGTTTGACTTGGGTGTTCCAAGCTTGTTGACTACACTTCGTTTGGGTCGTGGAGAGGAAGCTTTGGCCGGCCAATGAAGATAATTTTCTTTACTTTATTCTCTCTCTCTCTCTCTCTCTCTTTTTCATTTGGCGCGCAAGACCTCTTCGTTTTGCTCTCGGTCTCACGCAAGAACAGAACCCCTCGGCGCTGGTTTCTTTTGTTTTCTTCTCTGCACCGCTGGTCTGCAGCAGCCACCAGCGGCTGTCCACCACCACCAGCCTCGTCCTTCAACCTCTCTTCAAGGCCGTGACACTCTCTCTTTCTCTCGCTGGTTGCTGCCGATTCTCTGTTTGTTTTTGTTGCTGTGCAAGCTTGGTTTTGGTGAGTAAACTTTCCCTTCTTAGCTTAGGATAGTGTGTGACGTTGAGTTGAAGTGTTGGGGCTGATGTACGTGGGCGTTGGATGGAAAGGAGGGCTGAGTGTGCTCTGTCCTGTTCTGGGAAGCTGCTGTTCTGCTCTATACAGCTGCTGTTAGTTGTTGATTTCCTTGCTGATTAAGCTCATTTAAGTAGCTAAATCTTGTAGCTTCATGGTGGAGTAGAGGAAGAGGATTAGTGTGCTTAAATGAGGTGAAAACTTGCTGAGTTTTTTGGTTCCCCTGCTGTATGTGTGATCCAGTTGTCTTCTCTGCTGCATCGGTTTTTGTGTACTGCTGGTTCTGCATATTTGCTTGATGCCCATGCTCATTTTGGTGAGTAGACACTCCAACGGTAGTGTAGAACATTAAGGGATGATGAGGGTAATTAGCGGAAGGGAGAGGGACTGAATTTTCTGGTCACGTGGGCGTGAGGTCTGGTTTTTTTTTTCTACTGTACTGGTTTTGTTCTTGCTGGTTGTTGATTTGGTGTTGCCGCTTCTGTTTGCTGCCCATTTGATGTTGTGGTTTGGTTGTGGGTAGAAGTGGGTTCATTTGTGATGTGGCTGTCCACGTGTGGAGTGCTGAGGTGTATGAGTTATGGAGTGGTCATTCGTGTGGCTTGCTACCCAATTTTCGTCAATAATGGAGCATGAAATCAGCCCTGTTTTTGATGCACTCCTGCTGAAGTTGTAGTCCCATTTCCTTGCTGACTTACGGTGGTGCTTTGGTGGGTAAAGCAAAAGAAAGCTTGAGTGTAATAAGGTGCAAGTAGTGGGTTAGCATGGGTTTATTTCAAAGCAAGAACGTGGTCAATGACCCCATTATATTTAAATATGTACGTATGAAAAGTGTAACCGAGAAGAATGTGTAGGTGGTCGAGGTACTCAGGAGAATATTTCTTTTTTATAAAGTTCATTTTCATGAGAAATGAAATGCCGAGAGTAGGGCATTGGGTCTGCTTAAATGCTTGGGAATATATGAACACGTGCGTGCGTTCGGCTTGTTTATGATCATTTGATTTTATAAACACTGAAATGTTGAACTTAAGTACGTGAGTTGAGCTTGTGGTTGTGCTCGGCCGACGAACTGGCGCGGGAATCGGAGTGACAAGGGTGAGGGTGGCTCGGCCGACGGACTGGCGCGAGAAGCGGAGCGATAAGGGTGAGGCAGGCTCGGCCGACGGACTGGTACGAGAATGGGTGGTGTAGTAGTTCCGGCTTGCAAACGTAACTGCTTGCCGAGGGCGCCTGTACGTGCATGGCACGAGGTTGCTGGAGAGACAAGGGGATTAACCTGAGGTATTTTTATAATATGCATTGAGGCACGGCCGCGACGTAAATCGTGCGGGCATGAGACCTTGAGGGTCGGAAACGAACCACGAGAGCCTGAAATGGCATTCATTATATGGCACGTGCTTGCTTTTACTTGTGAACCGTCTAGTTTGACATTGATTGTGTGGAATGAGTTTAATAACGTGCATTGCATGTGGTTCTATTATGCATGTCTGATATTCGTTACATGGGTGCTGTTTTATATATTGTCACATTAGTTTACTCACTGAGTATTAGACTCACTTGTGGCTGATCGCCTTTCAGACCCGCGTCGGTAGCATGGAGAATATTGGGCATTTTGTTTGGGATACCAGAGGAGATAGAGGGTTGTTAGTTTGTGATCTTTGGAGCAGGAACTCCCGGGCACCATTTTGGGAGTGTCGTTGGTTGGCGCTCGTTTTCTTTTGAGGTTTAGGTTATTCAGGTGAACATTTAAGGGTGTTGTATGTATATATATCTAAGTACATATTGTAAAAAAAAAAAAAAAGCAAGTTTGTATATAAGCAGATTGTTGGTGTTTTCTCTTTGAATTGGCTACTGTCTATCTATTTGTCTCTCTGTCTGTCTATCTGCATGTATGTGTGTTGTTAGGAGTGGTGATCGACGCTTTCGCTCGCGTTTCTCGATACCGTCGTTTGGCCGCGATGTTTCCTGGGCGATCGCAGTTGGGTTCGGCCATCCGACGAGGCATTTGGAATATAGCGGCTGTCGCGCGGTCGCTTAGGAAGGGCGGGGCATGACATAAATTTATTGAACTTTTATTAATTTAGCCATAAACTTTTTAATTGTGTCAATTGAATATATCTGATTAATTTTAGCCGAAAATCCCTAACATGAATGCCGGCCATCCTACATGGTATAACCGACGTTGACATGGACAATATTGATAATATTTTACTAATATTTTGATTTATTTATTTATTTCTTTTCTTCTTTTGTTTTTTTTTTGTTGTGGCCAGCGAGGGTCAAAAAAGAAAACGAGAAAAAAAAAAGGAAAAAAGGAAAAATAAAATAAAATATTAAAATTATCCATGTCAACGTCGGTCATGTCACGTAGTGTGGCCATTGTTCACATCAACGATTTCCAACCAAAATTTGTTAGATTGACTTAATTAGCAAAACATGAAGGTTTAAGACTTAATTGACACAAATTAAAATATTTAGAATTGAATTGGCAAAAGTGTAATAAATTTAGAATTTTTTTAATAAATTTTTTGAAGAATAATGGGACGAGGAAAACCCCGACGTGCTGGGCACATTTAACAAATTGTTCCCAGTTACTCAGGGATGATTTTTTTTTTTTCCAAAACAGGGACGGTTGTTGGACGTCCCAAACATGCTCAAAAATCGTCCCAATCTACACTTCAAGGTAAATGACGAGTCATCGTCTAAAGTTAAACTTGGAATTTTCAAAGCCCTCCTCAACTTTTGTGTTGAATATAAATTGCGTTGGTGTTGCGACCTAAAATTTGGAAATTCCAAGTTAACAAATGATTAGATTAATTAAATAAATTAACAAACCTAATACAAACTCTTCCAAGTACTATCAAATCGTAACTTAGGTTTGCATGATTTTGATCAAAAGATTTTTAAATTTCAGAGTCTCCACTAATCTTTTCTTGGTATGTAGATTAGACACCTAAATAAAGTATCGGGAATACTTTATTTTTTGCAAACCACAGATTTAGGTTCAGAGATTTGATTACGTTAATTTTTTAATTAATGCCCTTTCGGTACCATCTTATGAAAATTTTCTCAGATTGGTAAACTCAATTGATCTACTTAAAAAAATCAAGGTGTAATTATGTTTCTGGGTTTTTTTTGGTTTAATGAATGCTATGTAAATACAACTATGAGAGTGCAATTATGACATGAAAATGCTAAACCTAATTATATGACAAAAATGATTATGCATGATGACTTTGAAAAAAAATCAGATATTTTATGCAAATAAATATAAATTCTACCCTAGATGATGTACAATAATCTAAGTTAAATGACATGCGACATGGTTTCTAACCTATATGATATGCAAATTAAACTACATGGCATGGCATAAATAACGGGCAAGAATGCGCTATCACCTATATGACATGCAAAGATTAACATGAACAATACTAATGACATGAAAAGGAATGCATGAATGACATTGAAAATTTGCATGAATGATATGGAGCAACGCAAGACATGATGAACAACTATACTATGTGAAATGCACATGAGTGACTTGTTCTTATATGAATTTTCGGTTTCTTCTCAGAAGATTAGTTTGACAAATTATTTTGTCCATACAGAAGTCGTGTACACACGGAAAAACATATAATAAGCATGTTCAAATGTTTTAGGCATTTGTGTGGACATGTGTAGAAAGTCAACCTGTTTATGAAAAGAATGTGATTAATTAGGGAAAAGATAGAACTGTAAGTTCCTTCTATTGACTCTTACATTAAAGAACTATAGCATTAATTAACTTCCATTATCCCAACAAACTTAGATGATCTACTACTATTTCTGGAAAATTTCTAGGAGGCAACTGTTTTTTCCTCAATTTCTGCGACCATAGTGTCACAATTAGGAATATCTCCTTATTTTGTATTTTAGGAAGATAAGAGGGACGAGCAAAATATATCTTCAGAGCAACATATTAAGTGCTATTTAAGACATTGGCCTTGTTGCAAACACAAGCTCTTTTCTGGTTGTGCAGTGGATATATGGCACCGGAGTATGCAATGCATGGTTATCTCACTGACAAAGCCGACATCTATAGTTTTGGCATTGTTGCCTTAGAAGTTGTTAGTGGCCGGAGCAACACTAGTTACCAAAAGAAGGAGAAATGCTTTTATCTACTGGATTGGATAATTAACTCTAGCATTCAAAAGTCTTTTTTATTATGATAGTATCCATGTATATCTCTGCTTGTGCCGGTGTAAAGATGGATTAAGGAAGCATGAACTTAGTGTATGACTCCTCATATGCACTTTTAATAGTTGCAAAGGAGAGTCATAGTTAGCTGCTATTGAAACCTGTTTAACGAATTCTCATGCTGTTAAGTGCAATCTGTCATTTCAAATCAATCCAATTCTTCTTATGTTGGTCTATACTGAATTTGAAAGTTTTCGAGACCATGCCTTGGCCGAAGTATTCATGCACTTTCGATTTAGATTTGACTTTTTTCATATCCATATAATTGAGTTCCTAGGACTTTATTTTGCTTTGAGTAAGCCAAGCATTAGCTAAAACAATCATTATTAGTCCCTTTCAAATCTGATTTTCACCTAAGTTTTGTAATATGGTAATTCTTGTTAAACTAGAATTGAGAGTAAATGGCAATTGGATGTTGTAAACCATTGATGGTCGATTCGACTGTTTCATGTATTGACTAAAACTCAATAAGAGCTGGTAATTTTAAAGCGGTGGCGGTAATTTTTTTGCGACCAGTTAACTGTTGGTGAGTGATCAACTACTGTTTAAGTTTACTGATTTGTACTTAAAATTGGTTAAGAAATCACGTTTCATCTGTACTGACTCGTTCGATGCTTTCCTTCCATTTATAGCTTACAATGAAGATGAAAAACTATCAGGTTTTTACCTTACCAAAAAAAAAAAAAAACTAGCAGGTTTTCCTTACCAAAAAAAAAGTAGCAGGTGTTTATCAAACTGCATTTGTCATGGAATTATTGAGGGCAGAATATATTTCTCTTCGAGTTTTTGCATTCTGAGCATAATCTGCAACTGATCAGTATCTGTAGCTTGAGGGAAATATCTTCCTTTCCATTGCTGTTTCCAGGCACGTGTTCTGAACGAGAGAGGAAATTTGATAGATCTAGTTGATCGGAAGCTGGGTTCTCACTTTGACAAAGAGGAGGTGCTGGCGATGATAAAGGTAGCCCTGCTGTGTACTAATGCGACTCCAGCACTCAGGCCGCTGATGTCATCTGTGGTTAGCATGCTTGAAGGCAAGGTTGCTGTTCCAGTGCTGGACTCTCAGGGAGCAATCATGACAGAGGAGACATTTGAGGCCATGAGGAAGCATTTCGAAGGTGACGAAGATCAGACAGTTGGCAGGAATATCACCCGGAGTATGTTCCCTGAAGGGCCATGGACAGGAACCGCTTCTTCTGCATCTGCTCATGATCTCTATCCGATACATCTGGATACTGATTATTGGCAGAACAGAGAATGAGGAATGGTTCGCTATGTTCTTAGTTAATTAGTTATTGAAAGAACTAAGCTTTATTTGGTCATCCATCCAAAGGAACTCTTAAATTCCGTTTCGAAGCTTCTCTTTCATCCACATTTGAAATTGAAGGTATAGATAGTATCACGCAGTGCAGTAACTGTGTATTGTGAACTAATTATTGGAGAAAGCTAAAAGACATTGCTTGTTGTTTGATGGTTGTATTCGTGCCATTTCTTTCCATATTCTTATCCGTATAGAACAACCTTGCGACTTCTTCATCACACAGTGATGATGTGGACGGTTGCCATTGCAAGGGTGGGGATCTATGACAGGAGCTTTTCATTGTTTGAATGGCAAGATGTGCGAAGTGGGAGATTCTGACTCTGGATGTGTTCTGTTCCTGAGCTAGACTTGTTACATGTTGCTACTCGAGAATTACTTTAAGAAAATGCGAGTTTTTTTCTCTTTAGTGTGGATGTTGCTCCGCCGACTTCATGTATCAACTCTTTGAGAAATGATAATAGAGAAAAATACATCCCCGAAAAAAAAAAATATCCGTAGAAAAACTTGCATGTCTAGTCACTGTTTCTTCCAGATGGTGGATTACTTTCTCATTTAGAAGACTACTTCATTCTATCAATTGTTCTGGATTCTGAGTCAATGCCAGAACGGGCTTAGGTTAATGTCGAAAGAACAAAACAGTTGGAACCGTTAATTGCCTCATTTGCTCCCTTGAGATCTGAGATGACTAAACTTGTCACTCCCACGACGAGACCACCTCCACAAAATTGAAGCGTCCACATCAAAGGCGGTGATTTGCTGCTATTCCTACAACTCCGACTACTCCTCAGCAAACCAAAAAAGCAAATCTGCCGCAACTTCCTATATCCTAATTCTTGACTAAGCCCTCTACCGAAAATGGAAACTAAATCCTGCATTCAAGCAATTAACCAAAAAGAGAATAGCAATGAAGGTCCATTTGAGGAGAATCCAACCAACGCTCTATGTCACTGGACCATGACCAGTGGTTTTCTGTCACCCAACGAGCTTAAATCTAACCCATAATCCAAGCTCTCGCTCTCTCTCTCTCTCTCTCTCTGTGCAAAGAGAACCTTTTGTGCTGCTACGTTGCAGTGAGAAAGATAGGTTGGGGTTGGTGAGGCAATGCAGCAGATGGGCTTCTTCACATTTTTTTCATTGGAAACTGGTTTTGATGTTGATAATATGGGGCGAGACTTGCAGTGCGGAAGCAGCATAAAGAATTAACGGAAGGACTCAATTATATTCATTTAACAAGTTTTAAGACTTAATTATATTCATTTGACAAGTTTTTAAGATTCGATTGCACTTTGGCAAGTTTTTAGGACTTAATTATATTTTCGTGATAAATTTTATGACTTCTAATGAATATATATTCCTATGAAATTTGGGTCTTAATGGGTTTTAAATTGGAACCCCAAAAAAGATAAATATTAATGGGTCCAATGTAAAACAGGGAAACCCACGGAAGGCCCATAAAAGAGAGAGTCTCGTCTGTCACGTAGTTATGTGACTTATGTCAGTGTGGAACAATAAATGACCATTTTGCATCTACACGCTATATTTCTTCTTGATTCCGCATATGTACTTCAGATATCTTTACCAAGGATGGCAAGTAAATTACGAAGATGAGGTAACTAATGTAGATTAATTGCCTCATATATATTAATATAGATTAATAACCACTAAGAGATTGCCCCCGCAGCCACTCACTTGAGAAGGGATAGGTGAAGGGTTCGAATCTCTATCTTTGAAGAGAAGTTGAGGTGGAAACGTGTGATAAGAGAGTAGAATTTCGAAACCTGCACATACACACAGCAATCTGTAAATAGAATAGGACCAAACCAAAAGAAAATGTAGATTAATCGCAAGTATGGATAATTAAGGGCACGCATGAGAACGTTTCTATTTCTCTATTTCTGTTCCAAACCTATTTCAGAAATAGGTTTGGAATAGAAACTCGTTTGGCAACGCAAATCTGTTTTTCTATTTCTAGAACAAAAATCTGTTCCAGAAATAGATTTTGGCCCAAAACCAGAAACAAAAAATTTTTGTTTCTGGCATAAATAGAAAAATCTATTTCTGTTCCAGAAATTATTTCTGGAACAGAATGGTTGTCATGCGCGCCCTAATAAATTCACTCACAACACGCGAAAATCCCAAATTTATCTGAATCGAAATGTCAAGCAAATGATGAACTATGTCCATGGGTCGTAGCCACACTTGTCGATGAGGAGACAACAACATAGAGGCGAGAGATTGCAAATTAAGGACACAAGATTCTGATTAAAGAAAATAATTAATTGGGAAAAAGTACTAAAAAAAACTAAACCTCTTAATTGGTGTCAATTCAATTCTAAACTTTTCAAATTTGCTAAGTTAGTCCTAAAACTTTTGTATTTGTGCCAATAGAATACATTTTTAATAAAAAATTACTAACATGGACGTTGTCTGTCCTACATGGCGTGACTAATACAGATGTGGATATTTTTTAATAATTTTTTCAATAAAATTTAACTTTAGATTGTATTTTCTTTTTTCTTTCTTTTGTTGTTTTTCTTTGTTAGTTAGGGTCGCAGCCCTCGCCAAATCTAGGCAAAGACGACCTTGTTCGTGGCCCACCATTTTCGACAAGGGCACAACCCTCGCCAGCTAAAATGAAAAGAAGAAAGAAAAAGTTTAAAAAGTAATTAAAAAATCAATTTTTTCTAAAAAAATTATTAATAACATCCACATCAGCGTATATCATGTCACACAAGATGGTTGGCATGCACATAAGCTATTTCTATCAAAATTAGACGGATAGACTCAAGTGGCACAAATGCAAGAAAGTATAGGACAAAATTTGGCATAATTAAAAGGTTTGTGGCTGAATTAGAACCAATAAATTGATTTATGAATTTTTGTCACTTTTTCACAATTAATCATATCATAACCTTATCAACAAAGAAATAAATTAAATACAATAAGAAATGCTACCTTTCAAAATGCCTAGCAATGGTTCTCGCCAAGGTGGTGGAGCAGCCACATACCACGGTGGAGCCACAACTAGAGAACCTTGATAATAAGGGTGAGTATGGTCTTGGTTGGTTCGATTTCTAAGAAATCGAGCAGCAAATCAACTAGTCCATAAAGGTTCTCAAGTGGTCCAGTGAAATCGGTAAACAATTATCGAGGCGTAAGATTCAAAAACGCCATCGACAATGGAAAACACAATCGGGAACATCCTTGAGCTCGGCCTAGCACGTACATGACGGTGAGAAGCATCGAGGTGTGCTATTTAGGAATGCCATGCAAGAGGATGAGAGAGGCCGAGAGAGGCCAAGAGTAGAGAGGGTTGGAGAGTGGAGACGGCGATTAGGGTTTATGGGCATCGAACAATTACTAATTGCTCTTCACTAGTTGCTCACTCTTAATCTTGCGAGGGGCTGGGCCGATCAAGTGGAAGCATTTAGAATATTAGGTTTTGTCTAGCGAGTACCTGGGCTGAGCTGAGCAAGCGAGAGGGTTTGAAGCTTTTATAATAATAGTTTTTTTGTTGGAATTAGGTTTTGTAAATTAGAAAAAAATAAAAAAAAAATTGTTAGTCGGGTGGACGGTCCATCGGTCTAGCTCTCCCTAGAATCGGGAAACAAACCGGACCCTCTAGAACTAGACTAAATGGGTCGATTTTGTCCAGGCAATTCACAGTCCAATCAGTTTATTATGTTCAGCCCTAATCATCACAGTAACTTGTTAAAAGCTTGTGATGAACCTCTTTATCGAAATTGTGCATCCTTCACGAAATTATCCTTCATTGTGCTCTTATATCAAATAAAAGTTTTGAGTGGTGGGATACTAATCAAAGCTATGTGTTGTAGGTTGTTAATGGGGTTCAAGTCCGATGTTTGCGACAAATGTCGTGCGGAGGGACGAGGGTTATATTGTGAGAATGTTTGACATTTTTCTCGAGATATGTTGATCATGAATAAACATTGATCGATTAATCCCACAGGAATCACACAATGAATTTACATATTTTTTAACGTCGCGCACGCACTCCCAGCCATCTTTGGGACGTTTGTTGAGGAGCGTCCCAAAGGAAAACTAGGATAGTGTAAACCCGACGTGCTTGGCACATTTGACAAATTGTCCCTTATTTACTCATGGACGATTGTTGGGGTTGGAGCACGCAGTAGAAGTTAGCTGCATTCTTGAGTACTCTCTCTCTCTCTCCCTCCCCCTCACCCTCTTCTATATTTCTTTGGATCTCCACATCTTTCTATTTTGTAGTTTTCTCGTTAATTTGGTGGATGAGCGATCGACATCATCCTCTACAATAGTGAGCTCTGAAGATTGAAGAGCGAGTTCCTCGGTAGAATCTACTTTCTCCGTATTTGCTTGCTCGCTCCGGCTCCAAGTTTTCGAAACTTTTTTTTGCTGTCAATTGGATTATTTGAAATTGATTTTGTGATTAATAAGTATCTTTTACAGTTATTCTCTCCCGATCTAGATATAGATCTGGACTTTATAAGGCTTTTTCTGTACTTTCTCAAAACTATTAAATTCTTAATGCAAATTTTTCGAGGATAATTCCTGTCGAGATGTGGAATGGACAAGTTCAAGGAGAAATCTAATATGATTTACACACTCGCAAAAATAGGGCTTTTTTTACGAAAATGGGTAAAAATTTTTCTTTTTACGGATTTGGGTTTTGCGGTGAGAAAAATACGAGAATGGGGCTTGTTCGGCCTCCTATCGCCGAACAAACAAAAAACCAAAAAAAAAACAAAAAAAACTTGTTCGGCACTATAAGTGCCGAACAACAAAAAACCAAAAAAAAAAAACGAAGAAAAAGTTGGGGGGTTGTAATAAAAAATTAAAAAATTCGTAGAAAATTATAAAAAAAGAAAAAAATACCAAAAAATTCCAAAAAATTTCCATAAATCTCAAAAATTAGGAAATTGACCATTTTAACGGGTCGGTCCTATTTTGGATGGTTTCCCTTTTAGACATTTCGAAATGACGATTTTGCCCATTACGGGCAAATTGTCTCGAAAAATTTCAAAAGTTTCCAAAAAAATTCCAAAAATTAGTAAATAGGCCATTTTAATTGGCCAATCCTACTTTTAGGATTTTTCTCATCTATCTTTTCAAAATGATGATTTTGCCCCTTATGGAAAAAAAAAATATTCACGAAAAAAATAGTATACCAAATTAAAATTTGTAAAAACGTAATATTTTTATGTTATAAGCCCCGACAATGTTTTGTTACCCTTCCTAATTGTTGGGTCCCTTAATTTTTTAGTGTAATTCAATTATTAATGGAAGTTATTAGGTGAAAAATGAATTATAGTAAAACAGGTTATGTAAATAAAAAATTATTATTAGTAAATTTTTTAAAAATCATTCAATACGTAAATAATAACTTATCTGAAATGAATATCTTTTTAAGTTAAAGTCTATACAAATTATTACTCTTTATTAAATTCAAAATCTAAAGTTAAAAATTTATATGGTATTATTTGCAAAAAATCCCATAAACAAATATTATGTAAAAAATTCATTGTACAAATTTTAATAAAATAAATATGATAATTGTTATAATGTTGTATTATAATTAATTTGAATCTGTAATTTTTATGTTTTAAATATGATATATGGTAGAAAACATATTGGGTTAGGGTTTAAAAAATTATTAATAATAATTTTAATCTAAAATTAAGAAATTAATTATAAATTTTAAATTTTTTAAAATTTAAATAATAAAATTATCCGAAAATAATACGAAAACCCAATAGTACAAAACGTAAATTTTAAAATTTTATATAAAAAACCCAATGTTTGACCCTTTAAAATGGCCTATTTACCGTACACTTTTTTTTTATGGTTAAGTTCTCTTGATTTTGGATAGAGAAGTTGTTCAGGTGTCCCAACGTCAATGATTTGGTTCTAGCAAGACATGATATTTGAAAAGGAAAATCATCAGACTAAATTTACAAACTTGATGCTAAAATGAATTTCGGTTAAGGTTAAACAGCGCTCTATACACAACCCTGAAGATTCTCTTTGTAAATGAAGATCAATATTTTTTTTGAATTTTTTTTATTTTTTTCTTTTCTTGCAGAATCTGGTCAGAACATAATTCGAATGTGACGCTGACTTTTTGTTCGGCATAAACCCCGAACAAACCAAAATTATGTTTTTTATTTAAATTTGATGTTACTAGAACTTTTATATCATGAAAAGATGATATTGTATGTGTTTTCGTTGAATCTATAGTATTGAAAAATCATAGTTCGAACCTTTAACGAAGCCTGAGGATCCAATTTGGAAGAAGTAATTTTTGAAATTTGTCAGTAAATTTGAATATTATTTTACAATAAGAAAATATCCAAAATAAGAAATTAGATGTCCGTAAGACTTAAATTGAGAAATTGCCATCATTTTATTTAAAAACCTTTCCATGTTGGGACCATTCAAAATTACTGACTCTTTTTATTTTCAACTCTTTTATTTTCCCCTAAGGGGCAAATCCATCATTTGAAAAGATAGGATGAGAAAAAAATTTAAAAGTAGGACTTGGGCCAATTAAAATGGCCATAATTTACTAATTTTTGAATTTTTTGATAAACTTTTGATTATTTTACTCTCGAGGGACAATTTGAGTAATGGGCAAATCGGTCATTGCGGAAATGTCTAAATGGAAAAAGAAACCATCCAAAATAGGTACCGACCAGTTAAAATGGTCAATTTTCTTATAAAGTTGAGATTATGGATTTTTTTGGAATTTTTTTGGTATTTTTTTCTTTTTTTATTAATGTTTCTACGGAATTTTTAATTTTTATTACAACACCCCCCCACAACTTTTTTCTGTTCGGACGTTAAGTGCGAACAAGTGTTTTTTTGTTTTTTTTTTGGTTTTGTGTTTGTTCGGGCACTTATATCGTGCCGAACAAGTGTTTTTTTTTGTTTTTTTTTTGGTTGCTTTTTTGTTGTTCGGTCGCTAGGAGCGCGCAACCAAGGATTGTCGGCATTCCAATGCCGAAACAAGCCCCATTTCTCGTTTATTTTCTCACCGCAAAACTTCAAAAATCCGTAAAAAAAGAAAAAAAAATTTAACCCATTTTCGTAAAAAGTCCCACAAAATAGGGGAACATCCTAGAACAGTCCCGAACTTAAGCATCACCTCACATTCGCCATCTATTTCACCACGGACCCCACACACGATCGGCTTGCAACTACAGCGCGTGCTATTCCAAATTGGACAACTCACTTATGATGACCACTTCTTTTATCGCCCTCGGACCCCCCACGCCGAATGTCCACATTAACGATTGCGACCCCGATTGAAGTGTTCGACTTTGGGGGGGGTGTGGGACTAATTTGTGTGCCCCAATAAGGCGGGAACATGTTCGATTTCATTCGATTGCGATCTCTTCTATCTCGTGTTTTACTCTCGAGGAAAATGGAGTA
>JAGVVM010013580.1:0-13683 GCA_019149425.1 Psidium friedrichsthalianum
CTTAAATGATTTGGACGAACAAGTGGAATATGATATAAACAGTAGAGGTTTTGAAGTAGTGTGTAGGACGTTGTGAGTATCTGAATAATAAATGTGATTCGTGTTTCTTATTGCGTACCTTTAGCCGGACATGCATTTCTATCGTGTTTTCTTTTAGTGTTGAACGCTGTCAATTCTGTGAAGGGACTCTGTATTTGTAGGTGTGTTATCTAAATATACATCGAACTCAATGTGTTCTCTATGATTTGTTCATAAAGCAAATTCTCTTCGATCCTAGAAGCCCTTAGCGTTTGGCACACCCGTGGCCTCGTGAGAATCTTTCGCGGCACTCTTTCTCTGTCACTGTAATCTAAATTTCAGGATTTCAGCTGGATAGGGCCTCGGCAAAACCAATTGAGAGTTTTCATCTGATACAGGTCAACCAAAACGTCCTTCCTCATTATCTTGATGAGCAATGTTCCACTATCATTGAATCCGGTGCACATGGTAGCATGATAGGCTCCGCAAAAGCATTCCTTACGCTAACATTTTTTCTCCTTGCACCTTGATTTTTACTCCATTTTGAATTTTTAAATCCATACATATGGATCTACAAAATCTCACCAGTTTAAAGCATTCGCACAGATTGCCAGCAGTCAAAGATATATCAGAAGATAACTTTATTTGTCCACCTGCCAATGACTGTTTGTGTTGCCCGTTTAGGTCCACGCATCTCGGAGCGGCCCCATCAGTTCGGGCGCCCGGTGAGGCGCGCTTGTCTCCTTCTGCTATAGTAACAACAGTTTTGCTGAATTTGTCCCATTGTAGACTTCTCCACAAACGCAGTGACTGTGCTATCTTGAAAAGAAGCACTTAAGCTGATGGAGGCAACCTTCCTATAAGCAGAAAAGACAAAATTTATTCACGTGTTCTTTTCCTAGATTTTGAGTTGATCTGATAGGACGTACATATGTAAGTGAGAGTACCTTTTGTAGACGCTAGAACCGAATACAACAGAACCGGGACTTCATTCTTGAGAGCCACCATAATCTCCTCTTCTCGTGCCTTAACGCCGGCACTATCGGAATACTAACGGCGTTGCTCTTGACGGTTTGGTTACTTCGGAGGTCATCTGGAGCCGGCGAAGACAAACTACCGCCGGAAGTCGCTGGAAAGTGGCCCTTCTCGGCCATCTCCACCTGCTAGCAGGACACAGACTTCCACATGAGGCCTTGGGCGATCTGGCTGACAAATACGGGCCATCTTCAGGATCCGTGTCGGCGTGCACCCGGCGTTGGTGGTTTGCAGTTGGGAGGCGGCCAAGGAGTGCTACACGGTGCCTGACGTGCGCGGTCTCTTCGCGTCCCAAGCTCGTTAGCGGGAAGCTCTTGGGATATAACTACGCAAACTTCGGGTTCGCCCCGTATGGGGCGTACTGGCGCGAGATGAGGAAAGTAACGGCCTCGGAGCTGCTGTCCAATCGCCGGCTTGAGCTGCTGAGCCATATCAGAGAGTCAGAGATGGGGATTTGGTTGAAAGCCATGTACAGGTAGGCCTCCCAGTTTTAAAATTATCCATACAATTACACCATCTGATGTATCCAAAATAAGAGAGAACTCATCGGAGTTAATTTGATTTCTATCGTAAAAAACAAGAATCAGAATGAGTTTAATGACACAGGACATGGTCAGTAGATCATGCTAGGTTGCATTACTTCCCGTAACATTAATTGACCAAATCCATGAGCGCAAATTAGATGCACCTTTGATGACATTAACCATTACTCCCTGATCAGGAGGTGGATCGAGACGAAAGATGCTGCGGACCTTGCCCAGTGGAGATGAAACAGTGGTTCGGGAACTTGACCCTCAACGTGATTCTGCGAATGGTCGCCGGGAAGCGCTACGCCATCGGCCGGCGTGGTGGGGGGCGACGAGGGGAGGGCAGCGGTGCCATGCCTGAGGCGATGAGGGATATGTTCCGCCTGGCGGGGTTGTTTGTGATGGCAGACGCCGTCCTTTTATGGAGTGGCTCGACGTGGGAGGGCATCAGAAGGCCATGAAGAGGACGGCAAAGGAGATGGACAGTATCTTTCAGGAATGGTTGGAGAGCATCGCCAGAAGAAAGAGAGGCGGAGACTTCATCGGGCGGTGCTAATGTCGAGCAGGACTTCATGGACGTTCTGCTTTCTGTCCTGGATGAGTCTAAGGCAGAGGATGTTGATGCTGGCACGATCAACAAAGCCACAATCATGGTATTGGATACACACACTCTTACAATATATTTCTATTCCTAGTCCAAACTTTTCCTTGCCATGTGGATTTACTTTACTTTTCAAGGTTTGCCGACCCAAATACATGGGATGCTACAAAATTTCACTAGCTTAAAGCTTTTTGACATATTGAACACTGGAAAATCATACGTTGTATGATGGATCCAAAGTATTTTGGTCAATCGCATTAGACTAGCAGTTTTTGTCTGCCTAAATGGACTTTACTAAGTTATGTTGCAGACTCTGGTCGCAGGAGGCACGGACACGACGGCCATCACCCTAATATGGGCTCTCGCCTTGCTCCTGAACAACCCGCTCGCAATCAAGAGGCCCATGCTGAGCTGGACGTCCATGTAGGAAGGGACCGGCTGGTCAAGAGTCGGACCTGAGCAAGCTCCCTACGTCCAAGCCATAGTCAAAGAGACCCTCCGCCTGTACCCGGCCGGCCCTCTCTCGGCTGCGCGAGTTCACCCAGACTGCACCATCAAAGGGTACCGCGTCCACGCGGGCACGCGGCTCATCACCAACCTGTGGAAGCTCCAGAGGGACCCGTGCGTCTGGGAACGCCCGAACGAGTTTGATCCCGAGCGGTTCTTGGCCGGCGCACATAAGGACGTGGACGTGAAGGGCCAGCACTTCGAGCTCATCCCGTTTGGGGGCCCGCCGGGCTTGTCCCGGGGCGAACTTCGGGGTCCAAATGGCGCAGCTGACGCTGGCCATTTGCTACACGGGTTCGATGTGAGGACCGCTCGAGACGATGGCGTCGTGGATATGACGGCGGTTGCTGGGTTGACAATCGGCAAGGCCACTCCGCTTCAAGTTACGGTGAGGCCTCGCTTGTCGCCTTCTGCTTACGATGTCTTTGGATCTTCTGTGAATTAGGTCCTCCAAGACCAAGAAGAAGAAAAAATCCAAATAATATCAGGAGTTTCATGTCAATGTAAATAAGTCCTGAGATTCAAGGGTGAAGGACATATGTCGAGGACATTGTTACAGACCCTTTAGATATTTTCTCTTAATACGTCTCATGTGATTAAAATGTTTATGAATGGATGATGAAAGTGCAATAAATTTAGTACCTTTTGGACATTTTTTTCCCTTATAACAAGTTAATTCTTATAGCGAATAAAAATTAAAAGGTTTTGCAAGGACATGCAATCGGCTTAATTAGCTCGAATTTGATACGCAGGGCATGAATTATCAACCCTAAATTTGGTTCAGGATCATTGCTGTGACATTACTTTGTTTTGTTCTATTACTTTATTTAAGAAGAAATCCTCCAATTCCAGAAGTACTCCCAGTAAACAGACTCCTGCAAATTATGTCCTCATGAATTGACACGCGAATTGACACATATACACACATCTTTATTAGGTTTGGGAAAATTGTCTAAATAATTATAAATCTATTACATTTTTTCAATTTAGTTCTAAACTTTTTACATTTGTGTTAATTCAGTCCTAAACCTTTTGAATTTATACCAATTCAATCTATCCAGCTAACTTTGGCCTACCGCGATGACGTGAACCCGATCGGCGCTGACGAGATAATTTTTAATAACATTTTAAATTTTAAATTTTTTCATTTTCTTTTTGTTTCTATTCATCTTCTTTGTGGATCTTTTTTTTTTTTCCTTTTCTTTTGTTTTTTGTTTATCTTCTTCAATTGCTGGGACGTCGGCCACAAGCGTTACTGCTGGGTGAGGCCAGTGCCGCCCCCAATAAGTGAGTTTGGCCTCGCCTAGGTACGGTGCCGCGTTGTTGTCGTTAGGTGAGCTTGGCCTCACCCAGCAAACGGTCGAGTGTTTGCAGAAGTTGATGGCTGAGCACTTGCATTAGGTATGGTCAGCACTTGCAAAAATCGACCAGGTGAGTAGCTTCACCCATTCCTCTGTTCTTAATTGCAAGAATCGCGACAGGGTGAATAAGTAAGCATGTGAAGCCATGATTGGGCAATGACGAGGTTCGACTGCCGCCGAGTAAGGCGAAGCTTGCCCAACGATAGCGATGGGAATGCCATGGCTGGAAGAGGTCTGCCTCGCCCAGATTTGGCGAAGCCGAGCCACCCTATGGCCTCGCTAGATCTGGGTGGGCCGATTCGCCTAGTGATGGTGCTACTGTCCTCGCCCGGGGGGGTGTGGAGGCGCCAGTGGCCAGCGAGGCCTCGTTGAGGAAGAAGATGAGCTAGAGGAAGAAGGAAGAAGATGAACCACAAAAAGAAAGAAAAAGGGAAATTTTTTTTTTAAATTTTAAAAAATAAATATAATTAAATATTACCTCATAGCATCGCCTGTCGTCCACTTTTGTACCGACTGGTGTCCACTTCAGCACCGACTGGTCAAAGTTGGTTAAATAGACTGAATTGGCTTATATGCAAGAAGTTTTAAGACTGAATTGACACAAAAAAAAATTTATGGTTGAATCGAAAAAATTAAAAAGGTTCTTAATTGAATTGATAAAGATGTAATATGATTTGGACTTTTTCGAAAATTTTTCCATCATGTTTGCTCTGAAAGTCCTTATGAAGTGACACATGAATTGACACGCACGCACTATCAGCTGGGAAGTCTCATTGTTCTGCACTTGATGACTCAGTGGAAATCTTGGACTAATCCTAACTAAATTATGTGCCGGGTCATTTTCTCGGATGCAATTTCTACCCAAAAACGATAATTTTATCGGAGTCTATAGTTTATTATTATTTTTTTACATCAATTCTAGCTGGAGATAGCCTCCGGGGAACAACGATTGTGCGATCAGATTCAGCAAGATGCATGGATTGACCTGACCCGGTTGCTATCTTGTTGCATTTGTCGACTAGTGCGATGCAGCGTCGTCTAAACTTTTCCTAGCAGGTTGGCTTATAATAATGCGAATATTTTGTGTAAGTTTCTGATTACACAAGTGATCTCTATCCACCAACGGTGACAAACATGGCTTCCTTCCCTATACCAAAAGTTCACGCGAACCCTCATCTATAAATTATTAATCTTCCGCGCAAAGGTATTATATTTGGCTTATAGACATGTCGTGTTTATCATGTGAATTTAAGTAACGAGTTTCTTGAGGGTATTTTTCATTTCTGATGCATTGAAAATGATAAACTTTTATGTATTGAGGTTGCTTAACAGGTGCTATGGAGATGTTAATCAATAATATTCTTATCATATTGCTGTAATGAGTCGTTTGTTTTTGTCACTAACCGACTATTGAAATTGGTATTTTCAACCAAAAAAGGGTAGTAAAAAGGATGCCTCGAGTATAGAGAAAGAGATGCACAACCTATGTAAAACATATCGTCCGTATCATCTTTGCAGTTGTTTATTGGGAAATGGGAATAAGAATGAATTATTTTCCCTCTCATCCCTCCCATACGATTTTATCGGATTTTCTTAAAGTACATATAAACGAGGATAAACATATCATTAAATCCTTACAAAAAAAAAAACATATCATTAAATAATCCAAGGTCATGGGTAACGATCTCTTGTATTATTGAGTAGATATTTTATCTTCTTCTTCGTTAATAACCATACGAAATTGTTTTGATTTTATTGAAATGAGCATCATGTAATTCTTTTCGTAAAGCTTAAGGTATGTAATTAATACGAGTGAGTATGGTTCCAGTTTAGATTCTTGAATCTGAAATCGGATCGGTGAGAAACTTGTCTGGCTCCAAGTTCCAAGATATGGAGGGTACTTTTGAGGTTCCAAAAATTAGAGAATTTATTCTGGTGAGTAAGTTCGAGGTTCTAGATAGGTAGAACCTAGCATCTGAAATCTGAAACTTGTAATGTAACTTGAAACAAGTTTTTTATATTTTTTCTTCGTATATCTCTTAGAGCGATCTTATGGTATTCCATAGCGTCCGGTGATGAGTGTGAAATATAACCACTAGTCTGAGCTTTCATTTTCAGTGATATCTATGACCGTATTTTATTTTATTAATATTTCATATCTATTGTGTGTCCAAATATTAGTTGTGATCAGTGGATTGTAACAGTATGGTTCACTGTAATTGTTCAATTAAGAATATAGATGAACCTATATAACCTTAGCTCCGTGACATGTAGGTTTCGGGTTCTAAGGTATGCAGGATGGATTCTAGATTCTAAGTGAAACCTATACGAAAGTAGGTGGAACCACTCACTCCTAGTAATTAAAATGATTATGGAAGTAAAACATTCCAAGTTAATTTCAGCACTCTTTTCGGATATCTTGGTTTCCTCTATCTTACATTCATGCTTCGTTTGTTTCGTGAAAAAGCGAGATTTTCGAAAAGTGTTTTTTGAAATTTTATTTTTTTTAGGAAAATGACAATGCTTTCTAGTGTTTGGATAATGTTGGAGTTGGTGAATATTTCGGGAACCCTTGTTTTCTCACATTGGGCATACCATGTGAGTTTAGGGAATCGAAGTATGAACCGACGACATGAGATCCCTACGCGCAGAATGCGAGGGTTTGGGGGCAGCGCCCCCAACACAGGGGTCCCGCTGCCTGGTCAGCGGGCGGGGTTCCGCTCTCCGGTGAGCGGACGATTGCCCCGCTCGCTAGTGAGCGGCGGGGGCTTGGGGGTAGCGCCCTCGAAACAACATCGGGTTTAGACTTTTATTTAAGTAGGCTCGTTTGTTGTGGGATAAAGAACTTTCAGATAGACTAGGGTTTTTTGGCCCATTTTTTTAAAGTCATATATATTGTACTCGTATGAGAAATTATTGTAGCGAGCGGAAAATATAGTGAAATCCCTTTGCAGGACGTAGCCCTATTCTAGGGTGAACCTGGGTAATCTCGTGTGTCATCAATTTTCTATTTTCTGTGTGGTTGCTTGATATTCGGTTTAGATAAATCCCATCAGATAAAATATAAAAGAGGCCCAGAAAATATTTTCCGTTGATTGGTGTGGAATTCATATTTGATTTTCCTCCATGAACTCCTTTTAATAATTTATTTTTCTTTTAGTTTTGTTTTAAAATTCAAATCTTTTAATTTGGGTTAATACCACGAAAAACCCTAAACTGGTACGCTTGTGACAAATTTACCCTAAATTAATTTTTTGACCATGAAAAACCCAAACTGGTACACTTGCGACAAATTTACCCTCCGTTAACTTCCGTCAAATTTCACTGTTAAATTTGCTGACGTGGATGACACTTGTGCCTTGGTACGCTGATGTGGACATAGTCTACGTGGGAATCTCATATGATTGATACCACGAAAAACCTCAAACTGGTACATTTGTGACAAATTTACCCCCCAACTGGTACATTTTTGACAATTTTACCCTAAACTAATACACTATGTGACAAATTTACCCTTGCACTTTTCTATCCTTTGTGTTTTTTTTTTATTTCTTTGGCAAATACATGCTGAATGTCTTTTTTTGGGCATATTGATTGCTTTCAAGTGCACCTAAGTGTTTGACAAATAAAAAAGTGCAACAAAGTGTGATTATCATCCTTAAAATTTACCTTTGTTTAAAGTTTAAAGTTGCAAAGTTTGCACGGGATGATATGAGATAAATTACCTTCGTTTAAAGTTTAATGTCGCAAAGCTTGCACGGGATGATATGAGATAAATTACCTCGTTTGAAGGTAAATTTTAAGGATGATAATCACACTTTGTTGCACTTTTTTATTTTTCAAACACTTAGGTGCACTTGAAAAGCAATCAATATGCCCCAAAAAACATTCAGCATGTATTTCCCAAAGAAATAAAAAAAAAAATTCGTAAAGGATAGAAAAGTGCAAGGGTAAATTTGTCACATAGTATATTATTTTTAGGGTAAAATTGTCAAAATATACCAGTTTGGGGTAAATTTGTCACTAATGTACCAATTTAGGGTAAATTTGTCACAAATGTACCAGTTTGAGGTTTTTCGTGGTATCAATCATATGAGATTTCCATGTAGACTATGTCCACATCAGCATACCAAGGCACAAGTATCATCCACATCAGCAAATTTAACAGTGAAATTTGACGGAAGTTAACGGAGGGTAAATTTGTCACAAGTGTACCAGTTTGGGGTTTTCATGGTCAAAATTTAATTTGGGGTAAATTTGTCACAGGCGTACCAGTTTAGGGTTTTTCGGTGGTATTAACCCTTTAATTTTTATCTTTTTCTTGTTTATCTCTCTATTTTCCCTTCTGGTTTTGGCTAGTTAATGCCAGGAATGATGACCTATGACCGGCCATAGGAGAGCTTAGTGCTCGCCAATTCGTGTCATGGTTGATCATCGGGCTGTTGACCATCGTTGAGGTTCGTGGTCAGCGGAGGAAGCAATGGCAAGCGGAGGAAGGAGGAGAAACGAAAAAAAAATAAAAAAGAGAAAAAAACAAAAATAAAAAATCAATTTTTTTTTTGTATTTTAAAAAGTAAGTAAAAAAAATGATAATAAAAGAAAATGTGAAACATAGATAGAAGGAAATATGAGAAAAATATTTTTCTCTTCAAAAAGAGAAAAAAAATATTTTCTTTACTTTTGAATGGATTTTGTCCATAGGTAAAAATCTCTTCTTATACTAATTTATTTTTTGCAAATCAAATACCGAAAAATTCGCAAACGTTATCCTAAAACTTATTCCGCAAAATAAATGGAACCTCAGTTAATGTCATATTTGCCTGACATACTCGTTACTGGAAAAGTTGACTAAACTATTAATTTCATTCTACGTAAACGTCGACGGTTCTCTACGACCTTTTTCGGCTCTGTCACTGCAACTTCTTCGAAAACGTGATCCCAAATAAAAAAAAAAATCTATATGTAGTTACCTAAATTTTGCTGATTAACAAAAATTAAACTAGACAAGAGTTAGTCAACGCATTTATGCATGAGCAAGGCTTTTGGCAAGGAACAATTATAAAAAAAATTCTTAAATTTATTATATTATGTCATTTAATCATAAACGTTTTTTTTTACCAATTCAATCCTAAACCTTTTTATTTGTGTCAATTTGGCCAATTGGTCCTGATTTGATAATTTTTAATATTATTTTAATATTTTTTGAATTTTTGAATTATTCTTTTTTATAACTATTTTCTTGTCTTTTTTTTTTTGGTTAGAGCTGGTAGGAGGCTAATGGCCACAGCCCTTGCCACTTTCTAGTCGTGAGGGTCGTGGCCATGCCTAGTTACGAGTGAGGGCTTGCGACCATCGCCTAGTGGGTGGTTACAACTCTCTGGCCCTTGTCCAACTGCGTCTTGCTTCCCAAAAAAAGAAAAGAAAGAAAAGAAAGATAGGAAAAAATGTCATTAAAAAAATAAAAAATATTTAATTTTTGAAAAATATTAAAGTTTTATAAAAATTATCTCGTCAGTGCTGGTCAACAAATTGATTGAATTGACATAAATGAAAATGGTTTAGGATTAAATTGACAAAAAAATTTAATACTAAATGACACAATTGCAATAGGTTTAAGACTTTTGGTATTTCTCTCCCTTCTAGCAACAACTAATAAAAAATATTCGAAATGACATTTTTGGTAATTTCTCCTTGCCATAGTTTCAACTTGTGCGCATCCATCAATGAATAGATGGTGAATGTGAGTTCGCTCAAAATGAGTAGTAGTTATGATTTAAGTCGAACATTCTAATTGTGGAACTCCTATAGTACGTCTGAGATAAGTCGTTGAGGCTGATCCTCCACGCCCGTTCTCACCTTTCTTTAGTAACAAAAAAAGCCTAGGTGTTGGCACCGATAACTAATTGCCAAGCATTACTCGTCTAGGTTAGTTCATGCATTGTTAATGAGAAGTCCAGCAACTCCAAGCCAACAAACCCTTGAATTTTTTTTTTTTGGTCAAATAAACACTTGAATTGATATGAAGCGTTTTTGTCCCAGTACTAAGACAGCCGTGTTTCACGTAGGATTGCCAAAATGGGCCACAAGCCATATTCTAACTTAAATTAATTTAATGGGCCATTTTAAATTTAATGTATGGGTATTATAACCCACTTTCAGCCCATTTAATAAATAGTTCAAGTCAGCCCACTTGGTCTTTCTTCACCAGTCTCTTCTCTCCGCTTCTTCGATCTTGTGACTCGCGAGTGTAGATAACTCCGGTTTTATTCCAACTTGTAACCAATGATAGGGTTATTACGGGCTTACTTGAAATGGCCAGTAATTATGACTCAAGCCAAACATTCTGATCACTGGTGTGGAAAGGGAGGCTGTCGATAATGATAGTTCATTCCTATCCTTTGTGCTGAAAAAAGAACTACCAGTTCCAATTTGATCTTCCACAACACTAGGAAATCGATACGATTATTAATTTCCAAATACAATATCATTTCATATCTTTGTCAAAATATATTGGAAGTAACTTGGTCCGTTTTTTGTATAGTTTAGGTGTGTTCATTTTTTTTTAAAAATTTTTGCTATTTTTCATAAGTATTGATTTATGCTATTAGAGCCGAGAAAGTGGAGTAGGCTGCCAAGTGGACAGGCCAGATAGGCCGAACCACTATAAATTTGCTTTGCATTTCTTCTAGCCATTAAACTCCTTTATATTCTTGATAGAAGATAACCGATTTTATACGCACATGATTCCAGCACACGTTCCACACAAGGTCCAACACTTCATGCAAAATTTTTTCAAGTTTTCTTAAATAATCATTCACCTCTTCTCGATTGTTTGTACTTTACTCATTTAACATATGACATTATGAAATTCGACCCTTTTCAGAGTTTGAATATAGAATGGTTATTTCATAGAAGCGCTACAAATAGATCTCACTCGAAACTGATCACTTTAGGATAACTAACCGAAAGGGAAAGGCTAGCTATGAATATAAGCACGTGGACCAAATGATCGATACGCGTGACTCCTAAAAGCCATCCGTTAGTTTGAGAATTTATTTAAAATTGCTATCTTATGAATGAGGCCACGAATTGAGTTTCGGAATAGGACGATCGACTCTCATGAGTGTCACAGTTGTGAATTTAGACATTGCCTAGAATGGTGTGAAATAGGCAGATTGGTCTCAGAATGCCAGTGAAAAAGGAAAAAATTAGAAATTTCTATCTTGCCCCCGGTTTGAGCTAGAATCCATGGCATGAGGGTAGTAATATTTTTAGCGAGGCTAGAAAAATTGTAAGACGAAATCCCGAGTTTTTTCGCGGTTGAGCCAAATCAGCACCAATTGAGCCTCTATTGGTCCTGAAATTCACGATTTCCAAGAAATATCTCTTCGGTCATCTTTTGACCAATTTGACCATTTGATGAAAATTATTGAGGCCCAATCCCCTACCAGTCCAAAATTCACTGATAGTTCAAAAATCAGTCGATTCATTCAGCTTTATGTCATTTTCAGTGAATAGTAACTTCAATAATTGAGCCCTAAAGTCATAAAATCTGCTCTCTATCTTTTTTTTTCTCATTTGACCAGTCAAACGACTCTCCCTCTTCCCTCAATCTCATCTCTCTCGATTTCCTCTGTTGTCTCTTGTTGCCAACTTAGCCAACTTCAACTGGACAGAAATCAAACTGTTGGATTTTCGTGATTTTTGGATATGTCGTAGTCCTATCTGAGGTGAGTTCCTGAATATATCTACTGTTCACTCTTACTGGCTTTTTGTAGCTTTGAAAGCCTGCAAGGAATTCGAAAATGTGGATTGTAGATTTAGAATAAATCCACCAAGTGTTGTGACTTACATCAGTTATATTAGATTCATAACAAATATAAGAGATTGAATTATCTCTCTTCTCAAGTCACTCTTATATTTATTAATGGCTTTGATTCTTTTTAAATAAGAACATTTAAATTTTTTAAATGGCCCTTTACCTTTTTTTACGTTGCCTTGCCCCTTATGCCCCTTATGTTGCCAATCTCTACTTTCACAAGTAGTCTTTCTTCTTCTTGAACAACATGGTTCATGTTCAATTAAGTGTTTATTTTGTGTGTTATAAGAGATTTTAAAAGGTTGTTGGGAAAGAGTCAGAATGATATCTCAACCTCAATTCAGAGCTCACCTAATATCTTCAGCTTCATAATTATTTTATCGTGCTTAACACCTAGGCCTTTAATGAAAAAATGATCAAGGTCATGGCATGGGCCTTTTTTGAAGACGCAAATTGCACCCAACCGCCATAAAGCCTTAGCATTATTATATTGAGCGACTAAACAACAAGTACTAGCAGAAAGTTTGTTCCTTAAATCAATAAGTACCACCCATTTTAATAAAGAAAAATTCAGCATCTAGTTTCTATAATATGGGTTCATCTTGAATAGCTTCACAAGGATACAAATTCCAAAAAATTAACTCATTCCGAATATTTTTTTCATTAGTTCGTTTGCTAAATGAGAAATTAACAAAAGTCTTAAACCTATATAAATTGGTCAATTTAGTACAAATATTTTTGGCAATTTAACCTGAAACATATTTTAATAAATATGTCAATCATCAATTTGGTTGACCAGCACTGGACGTAGATAATTTTTAATAAACTTTAATATTTTTCAAAAATTTAATATTTTTTATGTTTTTTTATGACATTTTTCCTATCTTTCTTTTCTTTTTCTTTTTCTTTTTTTGGGAAGCAAGACGCCGTTGGACAGGCCGAGAGGTGTGTAACCACCCACTGGCGATGTCCGCAAGCCTCACTCGTAACTAGGCACGGGCCACGACCCTCACGACTATAAAGTGGCAAGGGCTGTGGCCATTAGCCTCCTACCAGCTCTACCAAAAAAAAAAATGACAGAAAATAGTTATAAAAGAATAATGTCCAAAAATCAAAAATTTAAAATAATATTAAAAATTATCAATATCAGGACCAATTGGCCAAATTGCACAAATAAAAAGGTTTAGGATTGAATTGGTAAAAAAAACGTTTATGATTAAATTGACATAATTATAATAAATTTTAAGAATTTTTTTTTTAATAATTGTTCCTTGCCAAAAGCCTTGCTCAATGCATAAATTCGTTGACTAACTCTGTCCTAGTTTAATTTTTGTTAATCAGCAAAATTTTAGGTAACTACATATAGATTTTTTTTTTTTTATTTGGGATCACGTTTTTGCGAAGAGTTCAGTGACAGAGCCGAAAAGGTCGTAGAGAACCGTCGACGTTTACGGTAGAATGGAAATTAATAGTTTAGTCAACTTTTCCAGGTAACGAGTATGTCGGGCAAATATGACATTGACTGAGGTTCCATTTATTTTGCGAATAAGTTTTTAGGATAACGTTTTGCGAATTTTTCGGTATTTGATTTGCAAAAAATAAATTAGTATAAGAAGAGATTTTTTTACCTATGGACAAAATTCCATTCAAAAGTAAAGAAAATATGTTTTTTTCTCTTTTTCGAAAGAAAAATATTGTTCTCATATTTCCTTCTATCTATGTTTCACATTTTCTTTTTATTATCATTTTTTTTTACTTACTTTTTAAAAATACAAAAAAAAATTGATTTTTTATTTTTGTTTTTTTCTCTTTTTT
>JAGVVM010013582.1:0-15179 GCA_019149425.1 Psidium friedrichsthalianum
AAGCCCGTATTTGAATAATGCTTACTTTAGGTCTATTTGAGAAAATAAAGGGACTTCAGGCTCTTAATGAAATAAATTTCACTTATGGATTTATTTGAGAAAATGAAGACATTTTAGGCCATTATTTAGAATTTTCTCTATAATCGATGCAAAGAGGAGTATGAGAAACAGAGCAGATTTCACTTTCTACATCATACCGGATTTCGCGAGAGTTGTGGACAAAAATTGTCTCGATACACTTCCCCCAAGAATATGTTTTTTATTTGGGGTTTATGTCAAAATGCTTTATCTACTAAAGTTAGCCTTTTCAAGAGAAAGATCACTAAAGAGGATACTTGTGAGTTGTGCATACAACATCCTAAGACCTTAGAGCACCTGTTTCTTCTCTGCCCCTAGACAAACGAAATCTGGTTATACCAAGCATTACAAATCAAGATCAATAGGCAAGGATTGACAGGAATCGAAGAATGGGTACTAAACTTTTCTAGTTTGCTGGTCAATTTTGATCTCATGGTGGTAATGCTCTAGTAAATTTAGAAATCTAGAAATAACGCAATATTTCGAAGGAAGTGAACAGACTCAAAGTACCTAGTGAGCTCTGCATCAGAGTTATACCAGAGTATTAACAAGTGGAATCAACACAAGAAAAAGCGAGGCTTGGGTGTTGAAGGCTTTTCTCAAACTTGGCTCTGTTCGACAAAGGGGTCTCTCAAAGTAAACATTGATGGGCCGTTCATGGAGGGCTTGTCAGAGGGGGCCACTAGCTGCATTTGTAGAGATGATCATGGTCATTTGGTTGATGGTTTTGCCAGATCTGTTAAAGTGAATTCAGTAAAGCTCACAGAGGCAAGAGTGTTGGTTGAAACCCTAGACTTCTTGGTCACATGAAGAGGACAAAAACTCTATCTGGAGTCAAGTAATATAAGCTTGGTTCAGACTTTGAAGGGAGTAGATCACTTCACATAAGAAGCACACCAACTTATCATTGAGGCCAAGTCAAAGTTGCTGGGCTTTGTTGGTATTTCTCTAGAGTATTGTATCTGAGAAGCGTATAGAGCTACAGCCTGGTTGGCGAAGGCCTAACAAAATAAATGCTTAGCCCAAGATTGGCTTGCTACTCCCCTGAACTACTTTCGAATTTAATTTGTGCTGAGTACTATGTTTCTTTATAGAAAACTCTTAATTAGCAATGAAATTATCCTTTTTCAACAAAAAATAAAATAAAAAATAAAACTGTTATGGGGGAGCTGGATTTGGAAAAAAGGAACTGAGTTTAGGAGTTAAGGCAAAATTGAAGCCGCTCATTCTCTCTCTCCCAAATCACCAAAATGTTAAGGTAAAATATGTGCAAAATTGGAGATTTAACTTATTTCCAAAATGCCAGACAACTTTTGCCTAGAAGAGAAGCTGCTACCGATGGCAAGAATAGAGATGAATTATTATATGCAGCCATCGGGAGAGTGCTTGATGAAGATAAGGTGATGGAGAACCTGCAAGACTTCATAGATCCTTTGCTCAAGAATAAGTAACCTTTGGATTTGGTATTTGGAATCAAAAAGTTTTGGAAGAGATACGTTGCCAACGATCTAAGGCTACATTTGGTCGTCAGCATAAAACTAGAATAAAATTCTATCATGTGTTTGGTAGATGTTCATAATAGGATAAAGGAGATATAGCCCAAATAAAAATATCCAGGGAGTGGGTAGGACAAACCGTGATAGGATTTTTCAAGAGAGTAGACAAGAGAAGAATTAGTTTTTTTTTTTCACAATCACTGCCTCTTCTCCGAGCTGGGCCACCTTTCTGTTGCGCTAAACCTCCTCTCTAGCAGAGGGCCACCTCTCTGAAGGTAGCAACCATCAAGTGTGGTTGCCTCTCTGGTAGTGCTAAGTTGGCGTCTTCTGCAGCAAAGTCGGGTATTTGTATGACCTCATTATTTAATCAAAAGCTTAGCATGATATGAGATCATGTCTCTTGTTCGTCAATCGCATGAGTTTTTCAACATTCAAAAGGTGTGACATCTCGAATTTTGGTCGTTTGTAAAATAAATAATATTAGATTTTTGAGGATTGAGAGACAAAAATTGGATATCGCCTTGAAAGGCTCGAAAATTAGCCGATTGGTTTCGAAGTGTCGAGAAGAAAGGCAAAATATTGAAAATGACCGAATTACCCTCGGTTTGCTTTAAAATCCCTAGATTTGTGGTGATAGTAATTTTAGTGAGATTAGAAATTTAATCTGAAGTAGTGTTACGTCCGATTCCGTTCGTGCTTGAGCCTCGATCAGTCCCACTTGAGCCCTTATCGATCCTGAAATTTCACGATTTTCGAGAAATGTCTCATCGATCATCTTTTTGACCAATTTGATCATTTGGTTGAAATTATTGAGGCCCAATCCCCTATTAGTCTAAAAATTCACTGATAATTCAAAAATCAGTCCATTCGTTCAGTTTTATGTCGTTTTCGATAAATAGTAACTCTAATAATTGAGTTTTGAAGTTATAAATATCTAAGACTACTTTTTCTCTCTCTTTGCACTATCTTTGACCAGATTTTTCTCTCTCTAAACCTCCCAAAACCGACCACAATTCTCGGATCTCTCTTTCTCGACTCTAGGATTCTGCTGCCAACTTTAGCTGGCTGCCAATGGAAATCCGACTATTGGATTTTTTTTTTTGATATGTCGTAATCCTATCTAAGGTGAGTTCACAAAACTTTGAATCACTTCGATCCAAGGTCGTTTGATCTTTCAAATCTTCTTTACTGTTTCAGTCGACAAACCAGTTTTATGTTACCAGAATTTGATATATAGCTCATGTTGATATATGTTAACCCCAACGATCCCTAGAGCTCATTTTCATGTGAAAATATTGATTTCTAGCACGAGAACCACCCCGTTCATCCCTTGAACAGCCTTGATTTCCTTGGATTTTTGCCGGATTCCGCCGTTGCCGTCGTGCTTTGTCGGTTGCCGCCGTGCGCTGTCGCTTCCATTGCTTTCTCAGTTTTGTGTCAGCCTCGATTATGTGAGTTAAACCTTTATTTCTCGATTAGAATATTGTACATGCCATGGACTACCTCTACGGCTCGATTCGAGATAAATCGATTTAGGAAAAATCACCGGAATTGACATTAATTGAGCAAAATAATTCTGTGGAGGCTGAGATATGCTGTGGATTTGAGATATTTGCTACCATGTTGAAATAATGGCTGTTTATGGTGATTGAAGTGGGTCCTGTGAGGTTCGGGAACCGAAAAATGGATTTTTGGGATATTTAGAGCAAAATGGGCCAAATTGTATTTTGAAATCACTGTTCATGAATCTCTGTGCACTGTTCACGTGCTGTCCAATTTAATTTCAGTTTGAAAATGACAAGTTTTGTGGGTCCCGTGTGGTTCGAATACCGAAAAATATATTTTGGAGCATTTTATGTAAAATCGGGCTCGAGCAATATTTTACGTTACTATTTCAAATATTTGGGGTCCGTGTTCATACTCAAAATAATATTTGAGGATTATTCACGTATGCTTGGAAATAATTATTTGGTCATTTTGGGTCCCATGTGAGAAATTAGGCATTTTTAATAAAATTGAGCACGTGAAACAGATTGATTGGCTTGACCATTTGGTCGGATATGTGGATTGATATATTTGGACTCATATTTGAAATGTGGCATAACGTACTTACCGATGATTTCTGTCCAAATGAATTTAAAGGGTTTATTGCCTAAAAGGCGTTGTAAAATGAGTTGATTAGCTTGACCATTTGATCGGATATGTGGATTGAATATTTGGGCATGTGTTTTGAAAGGTGGCCTAATGTACCTAGTCGACAATTTTGCCCAAATGAATTTGATTGATTTTTATTGCCTGGAGGTGTGTGCGACAGTTTTCGCATCGGTAAAATGAGTTGATTGGCTTAGCCATTTGGTCGGATATATGAATTGAATATTTGAACTGCATATGTATTTGTATTGATTGTCATGGATTGGACCTGTTTTTAAATTGAAAGTTTAATTGCCTTTATTGAGCCATTAATTGGTTGTGTTAGTTTTGGGTTATCTGGGTTTGTGTAGTCCTGGATTGGACCTGTTATAAACGGTTTATATACTTGGCCACTCTGTGGTGAGTTTTCTAAATTTGAACTACTTTAAGGTAATCCAATCTGGCCTAGTGATTTTGAGTGTCTGAGTTGGGACCTGAGAGTTTGGTCTGGGTTTGTTTGGTATTCTGAGAAGAGATTTAAAGGTGAGCTTACTGAGATATATTCTCACGGTGATTTCCCCTCACTTTTTAGACCCTAGGACATAAGCATGGTAGAATACCACAAGATTTGATATCCAGGTGGCAGAGTACCCAATTGGCAAGGACAATTGATGTTGA
Source organism: Psidium friedrichsthalianum (assembly GCA_019149425.1). NCBI lineage: Eukaryota > Viridiplantae > Streptophyta > Magnoliopsida > Myrtales > Myrtaceae > Psidium > Psidium friedrichsthalianum. The sequence continues at coordinate 4,383 of JAGVVM010013582.1, forward strand.
ATCGATGGTTGTGGATGAATGTGGTCGCCCTAGGTTGTTTGTTGTTGTTAATCTTTGTAAAGCTGATATTCATGTGTAATATGGAGTTGAGATTATGTAAGATATGAGGTGTTATGATTGTGTTAGTCCTTACTCATTCGTTGTCAGGGATAATGTATCGCTTCTACTAGCGTTTATTTGGATATTAAGGTTTCTGGGTCGGCGATAGTCTTGGGATGTCGCATATATCGACCGTCGTTATGCAGAGGCGAGTGCGACGGTTTTTGCATGCTTGTTTGCATATCATCTGTGACTTGGCGTAATATGTAGCCATGAAGTCACCTAGTGTAAAATGTAGCCATTGGCGTAATATGTAGCCATAGAGGCGTAAAATATAGCCTCAGAGGCAGAAAACGTAGCTTCGTGCGCCTTGATGCGTTTGACGCGGGGTAGCTGGAGCGATAAAATGCTAACTTGAGGCGTCCCATACGCAGGTTGAGGCACAGACCTAAGGCGTCTACGACGCGGGTCGGACCTGATACGCTTATATGACGCAGGTCAAATTTGCTGTTAAGCCGAGGCTCAAGATTGAGCGTGCATGCATATGTATTTGCATTGATTATCTTGGATTGGATGTGTTTGATTTAAATTTCTGATTATTTATATCGAGCCACTAATTGGCTATTGTTTGAAATCCTAGTTTGAGATTGTGGTCTTGGATTAGACCTAAACTGTTTTTTTTTTAATAAATGGCCATTTATGGCGAGTTTTCTGTTGGGCGTTTCCCTTGATCTTTCTTGGCCCTGCGATTTAAAGTTTGACTCTATGGTTTGAGTGTCTGGATGAGGCATGAAATTGGGTTTGAGGGTGTTTGGTATTCTGAGAAGAGATTTAGATGTTAACTTGCTGAGATTTGTTCTAATAGGTGATTACCATTATTTTTCAGACCCCTATCTCTAGCAATGAATGTAATATGGGTAAGACAGGGGATCCCGAAGGAAATTAATCTAGAGACTCAGTCTTTTCCTGGACTAGATGGTGGGACGGATGATGATAAGTAGGGTTGAGGCAGAAGCCCCTTAAAGGAAATTTGTATGGTTTGCTCGCCATTGGAAGTTGAGAAACTTGCCGACCTAGAGCCTTTTATTGTAAAGGTCGAGCAATAGGTTGTCAGGAAGTGGTGAAAGTTTTGAACTGTGTATATGACGTCATCCTGATAGTTGTATGAAAAGGGTATGTAATATAAGAGGTGGTTGGTTGTAATATAAAGGTTTGGGTTTGACATAAAGGTAGCCACGGTTCGAACCAGCCGGTTCGGTCGGAACCGCTGGTTTCGATTCGTGACCTATCATGAATCGGAACAAGAACCTTTAAGATGGTTCTGGTTCATGAACCGGTGGTTTGAGCCTGTTTAAGGGCCGGTTCCGGTTTCGGTTTGAATCGGACGGAACCGGAATTGGAACCAACGGTTCCGTCCGGTTCAAACCAATTTTCAAATAAAATTTTATGAAATGAAAAAAATTTAAATAATGAATTATGAAATAAAAAATATAAAATTATGAAATAATAAATTTTTAAATACAAATTGTAATCAAATTTGGGGATCGGGGAAAAAAAATGAGAGAGGAAAGAGCTTGAACTTAATGAATTATCATTAAGCGCTTACATATCTTCTTAGGGATAGAAGAATCAAAGCCCATGTAGTTCTTTTACCTTTAATAACCCCATACTTACCTTATCGTTAATCGTCCCTACCCATGGCGAATGGTACTCGTGGCGGTGGTATCTTCATCATTGAAGAATTCAGATTAATTGTTGTGATCTATCTCTTATTGTCGATATGCAGCCTTTGTCTAATCATCAACACAAGCTTGAGCCTCAACCGAATCCAAAGCTAATCTTGAACATCGGTCATCCAAAATATTACCTCCAGCGCTAAATGCTTGTTCAACCGTAACTGTTGAGCAAGGGTTGCTAAAATCTCTTTTGCAATGTGAGCTAGTACTGAAAATTAAGTTGAATTACTATTTCACTACTGTAGAATTTGGAAATCCATATCTTCTGATTGAGGAAACTTAAATACAATAGTTAAATAAATCTCTATTTCGAAAATATTGCCCTTTATTCTCTTTTGTCTTTTTTGTCTATTTATTAGATTTCTGGATCCTCTACCCAAGTGCTTGCCTTGCATACTACTAGCTTGGGAAGAAGTTCCACTATCATCAACTATATTATATCTATTGCAAAAATCATTATACAATTCTACTATTATATTTTTAACTTCTTTTTCTATATCTCTAATAGTCACAGTCTTGGTCAAATGCAAATACTCATAGTAGGAATTCAAATCATCAAGTAAGTCATCTATTTTGGTATGTGGATCCAAAACACAAGCAACCAAATAAATAATAGAAATTTTGGTAAAATATTGCATCCATTTCGTTCGCATTACTATAGTAGTCGGATCTAGTTGATTATCATCTTCATTTTCTTCAAAAATACCAGCAATATTTACACACTCTATTAAAAATAAATGCATAGTAGGATAATAAACACCGGATAAAGTATAAGTTGCATTATTAAAAACTTTTAACAAATCTAAAATTCTTTTGCAAATATCCCACTCTTGTGAGTATAAATTATTTTGAGAAACATAATTCGTAAAAAATGTACATAATAAGTCTTTATATGAAAAAGATTGATTAAGCAACTCCTATATAGAATTCCAACGATTTCGAACATCTCTTGGAATTTTTTTGGTTTTCTTCTATTTTGTTTACAAAATCTATCCCAGTCTCTCATAATTTCGGGATGTTTCCATAAATATTGAATTGCTGTTTTATTGGATGGAGAGAAATTTCAAGAGTTCATAAACCATCTTATACGCATAAATTTAAAACATAGCAAGCACATCTAATGTGAAAAAATTTTCCACCAAAAGCGGGTTTACAAATTATTTCTAACTCGCGAATGGAAGCGGTATTTATTGAGGCATTATCAAAATCAATTGAAAAAATTTTATTAACCAACAAATATTCTTTTAAAACTTGCTTAATTATTCTATAAATATTATGTGCCGTATGCATTTCATCAAAAACTCAAAATGTAAAAATTCTTTTTTGAATGTTCCAATCATCGTCTATTTAATGACATGCAATACCCATATAATAATGAGTTTGTCAAGGATCACTCCAAATGTCGCTACCTATATGCACACGTCTATTGAAAAATGCAAAAAAATTTCTCAAATCTTCTTTTTTTTTTTTTTAAAGTTTAAAAATTTGGCGTTTAAGCGTATTTCTCGAAATAGGTTTTGTTTGTGGAGTACATGCATTTTGTATAAAAGTATTAAAACAAAAATTTTCACCAAAATTAAACGATAAATGTTCAACGGTAGTAAATTTAGCTAATTCTTGCTCATAATTATTTCTATCATAACGAAACAAATGAGAAGTGTTAAAATCGACAAACTTGGGAATTTGTTATTGCATCGTGTCAATCCTGAATTCTGTTGGATGTTTTGACACTAGATGTCATCGATATGTTCCATAACCGCTTGCACTTGTAAATTTGTATATTTTTTTACAATGTTTACATGTGAGGTTATAGTCGTTTCTTTCTAGATGTTGCTTGGTGAAGTGTTGACATATGATGAGTGCATCCTCTCGACTCATTTCCTTTGTTGTGATGCTTCTTTGTATTGGTAGTTGGATGCAGACTTTCTTGCGTCGGAATGTGCTCGATATTGGGAATAACATTGATATTATCATCGTCATTATATGCCCAATGTGCATACTCACGAGAATCATGAGAATAATTGGATTCTTCCGAAACCATTGGTTCTTTCCTCTTCCACTGGTCATTTTTTAAGAGAATTGAGTAGAAGAAAACTGACAAAATTGAGCGAATTTGAGAGAATTTGAGAAAATTGAGAGAATTTGAGAGATAGAGATATTGTGAGGAAAAAATGAAAGGTGAAGATGGATATTTATAATAGTTAGGATTATTTAATAAATTAAAGAAAAAATAAGATTATTTAATAATTTTAAAAAAATAAAAAAATAAAAAAAAAAATAAAAATAGCTATATAGCCGTTTGGGGCTAGGCCGGGCCGGTTCTTAAAATTTATAACCCGGAACCGGCCCATGGCTACCTCTAGTTTGACATACTTAACTGGTATGTCTCTCTCTACCCTTTTACGTGTATGCGTTGGAGGAGCTCGTTTCCGTTGTTACAAGAACTCTGAGGACATTTGGTTTACGGCTAGTTTTTTGGGCCGTCGTGATTGTTAACCAAGCGATCGTATAGGTATGACAGGGATGTCACGTGGCTCGGGGGATCGGGGCGTGACAAAAGGAGTCACGACATGTTATGAAGAACTTGATGTTGATCACGACTTCCAAAGGAGGTCTTTTGGACGGCATGTATGAATGTATCTTCAACTTGTGAAAAGAGCCTGAATAATTTTATTATTCAGCACTTGTTTACTCACTCAACAAGACAAGAGAAAGGAAAATGGGTTATTTTCAAAGGATTTGAGTCCAAATCAAGGCCCCTAATTCTTGGGGGTCTGCTCAATCAATATCGTGCTCGAATATAGATAGAACAAATTGCTACTCAACAATAACTTACTTATCAGAACTCATCATTGAATAATTTCTAAAGTATTCTGATGTTTCAGCAAAACAAAGTCAATCTCAGCTGCCCCTTTCCCTACTCATTCCACTTTATATCCATAGTTTGCCAAGAAAAAGTCCATATATTTCTTACCCTTTCTTATTTGTCACAACTCGAAAATTGAACTAACGGATTGCAAGGCTTCTTGCGTATCGATGGCATGAAGGTTTCGGCAGGAGCCCTCTTAGGCCCATATCGAATCATAATGGGAGATTTTTTTTTAATTATCGATCGAATTTGATCTTAGTGTGGTCGGATGATATGTGTAACGTGTGCATGCCAATTTTGGATGGTTTGGAGATCAAAGCACCCAAAAATAGGTCTGACCAGTTGATTGTGGTCATTTCCTATTTTTTAGGATTTTTAGGAATTTTCTTGAATTTTTCTTGAATTTTTCAGATTTTTAACTAATTTTTTAAATTTTTTATGACTTTTTTCTGATTTTTTTCATAATTTTTATTTATTCAAAAATTATCCAAATCAGGTTGACTCGACCCACCCCTCATGGGCGCTTGGCTTGAATTATAGGGGTTTTGGGTAGGTCTAAACGACACCAATTTAGGTAAACTTTGGATTCTTTTGAAAATTTTTTGAAATTTTCCTCAACTAATGGAGCACATTGTCGGGAAAATATCTCAGTCCTTGAATACAATTAGTGAAAATAAAATACAACACGCAAAATTAGGGAGGAAGAGGTTTCCAAAATAATTGACAACTTGAGAAAAACTTAACCAAACACTTCATAAGGACGTCACGAATTCACCCACGTAGCAGTCAACACTTTGCAAAATTTTGACATTTAGCATGACAGTTTATTAAGATGTTTTTAATGGAAATTATCTTAGTGGTCAAATCAAACCAAGAGAAAATAATCATACCACATGAAACTAGGTATGATCAAGTTTCCAAAACAACTGACAGCTTGAGAAATGGCCAACTGAGTGCATCATAATAGTGTCGAGAAGGAGGCTAATCATGAGCCCAATACAACCAAAAATCAAGCTCATCACTTGGCAGTTCACTAAAGCATATTTAAGAGTGATTATCTCAATGCTCAAATTGAATTAAGGGAAACTAGGTGTGATCAAGTTTTTAAAACAACTGACGACTGAGGAAATGATCAATCGAGCACGTTGTAATGTTATTAGAAAAATGGCTACTTGCAAGCCCACACTCAAGAACGAAAAAATAACATCTAGCATAGCAGCTCACTAAAGTGTTTTCAAGTGCAAATATCTTATAACCAACATAATCAGCAAGTAAACCAAATATCAATGCGAAGAACTACGTGAGAAGAACACTATCAAATAAAATGACTCTTAAAACACACAAAACAAGAGAGAAAAATCACCTCAAAATTTGGCAATTTGAACTATCTTCAAGCCACGATCAAACCAATAGGAGGTATTTCCTGACACCAATCTCACTCCACAATCACAACAAACAGTCGAGCATGTACTGATGCGAAGAGCTACTTGCCAAGAACGATATGAAACAAAAATAACCCTTAAAGCATGCAAAACAAGAGAGAAAATCACCCCCAAAATCGAGGTTTAAACTTTCTCAAGTCTGATACTTCAAAAAAAATTTAAGTCAGAAAACTTGCGATTTACAGAGGTATGCTCGAGGTCATTTTTTTGCACTCTCGATAAAAACGACTCGAAAAATCACATAAAATGAGGAGAAAAACAACCATGAAGTAGGAGAATTGAACTATTTAAGCAAAAACAGAGCACAAATTAGATGAACGGGCATAATTCCTAAATTCTAACTTTTTCCACAAATGAACCAAGAGCAAATAAATATACTGATGCCTTCTACTACATGTAAGGAATATGAATGAGCCAAACTGGTCAAAATAGCCACGAGAAGACAATGAAAGTCTAGCGTAAAGTAGGTGATTTGGACTACCCATAGCATTTTAACAACACATGGTATGCGATAGAAAAAACTCAAAGCGAAGGCATTTTGAGTGAAACCAAGGCACATAATCATTCACACAAGGCTAAACAAACATGGAGCCATATCTACAAATGATCGGTTTAGCTCCATTTAACCCGAGATGAACGGTGCAAACCGGGCAAAATGAACAAAATCAGAAAAGGGTGGTCGTGAAGGGGTATTCGTAGTACCTTTTCAGGCAATTCTAGTAGCGAATGGGGGTTGACAGTGGCTCGAGTAATAAATGGTGTGTTTGTGAACTTTATGGATGATTGGTGTCGCTCAAGAGACTTTATGCTCTCGTTTTTCATCTAAAATATCTCTTATCCCTAGTTCGAGGACCCCTTAACTCCGGCGCATGGATTTCTCAATTTTTTTCGAATCTATGGAACCTCACCTCTACAGCCTTCTTATCGTTTCATAGAGCTCATTCATCACCAGCATGTATGTTGCGACTCTAAAATTAGGAAATTCCAGTTAATATATCACTATTAATTAAATGGATTAACTAACCTAGTCTGAGCCCTGCCAAACTCTACCAATTTGCAATTTAGTTATGTTTAAATCATTTAATTTTGGACCACTTACTAATTTTTTCTTTGGTATGTAGATTAGATACCTATAATATTGGAATCTTTGATGCCCATAAAATATGATCCTATTTTTAGATGACATGCAATATGAATCTAACTTATATGACCAATGCGGCAATGATTTAATTAAACTACGTGACATGGCATAATTAACGGACATGATGCACTACTAGGACTGTGAATTAGATTTGTTTCTAGCCTAAAATTCATGCAAACTTGAACTAGGAAAAGATACAGACGTATGTGCTAAATGACATGGAAAGGCCAATATGCATGAATGATTATATGACAATTGTAATATGTATGAACGTATGACATGAATTATGCATGATCTAGCTTATATGAAATGGCACATAAATGAACATTTTGATATTTTAATTAATAAAAGCAAAGATAAAAGAGATGGTCCTGAAAGTTGATAAATTAGTATCATTAAGCACTGATCAATCAAAGATTGCTATCAGAGCTTGGTGCTCATCTTTTATGAAGTAGTATCGCCATTTTCCCCCTCTAGAGGTGATGATTGCTGAAAACAATAATTGATATCAGGCTTGATGCTCATGCTTTTATGAAGTGTTTTACTTCTGAGTTAACAATCATCATATCCTAGTCATAACTCTTCAAGTCAAAATGATGCATAGCTCAAATACAAGTCTCCTTACTTCCATGGAAGGATTGCAAACATTTTGTGCAACGAAATGAATGGTTCTTCAAGGCATCAAATAATCTGATATGAGATGTTGTCACAGAGGAGTAAATTCTAACCACTCCCATTGCCACCTTAGGAATGAGATAAGACTCCTACACCTACCCTATCAGATATCAAATGCTAAAAAACAGCGAAGGACCTGTCAATTTTGATTTTGAATTTAAATGTTAAGATGATTCAAACTTTGGAGTCCCCATTAATCATTCTTAGCAGATTGATTAAAACTTAAGTAAGGTATCAAGGAGACTTACCCTACTTCTATAACCAGAGATTATATGGATATGGGGACATTGATTAATTAATTGTTAAAAACTATGCCCTTTCGGTTCCTTGCAATTTGGATAAATCCTAATTTGGCAACCTAAGCTTGATTGATTTTTCTTGAAACTCAAGTGAGGTGTTCTTTTGTGTTTTCACTTTTTTTTAGATGGAATGCCATGAAAGATATGAATGCAATGACATAATCATATCAAAGATGAATGCAGACTTTGTGGATTGAAGCCCTCTCACCCTATGATGCGAAAGTTAACTAATTTAATTTTAAAACATGCCAAAAAATGACGGTGACATCAACCGAGACATAAGCGAGATAAGACAATAAGCAACAGGCAAATACTCATGATCTTGTTAGACTAACACATGCAAATTCAATGAGTATAGTCATGCAAACACATGCGATAGGCAAAGACATGCAAATAAAAAAAGTCTGGTCACTATAGATGCAATATGCAAACATGGTATATAAAACTTGCGAATATGAAACAGATTGCAACATGGGTAGATAACATGGGTATGCAAACAATGAACATGCAAACATGGATATGCATAAGATCTGGCGAATATGCCAAGATGACATGTGATTGCAAATATGCAAAGAACTCATGAGATGTGCGCGCGATACAAAGATGACGTGAGATATTCGGGCATGGCAAAGGATGATGTTTATACATGTCAACAAAAATGCAATAGATAATGAGCAGAATTGATTTTGGTATTTTTTAGAATTTTTGAATACTTTTAGGATATCCATGACAATTCTTACCTCAGTTTTCACTCCAAATTTCCAATGATAGCTTTCTAAGAAGCTTATTTTTCCTAAATCCCAATTAGATATGGTTTCTAAGGCACCATATCTTACTAACTGTCGGAGATTTTTATTATGGCGATTCAAACAAGATATGTCAATGATTCCAAGTAAAACATAATAACTCCGAAGGGGGCAAATCAATGAATATTCCAAGTAAAACATGATAATCACGATGCAAATCCACGATTCTTCTCTTGAATTTTTTTTTAAAACTCCGCACTTCCTTAAACTCAAAATTATTTGGAAACTAGCAATCGAATCTAAACTGCTATTGATCAAATGACTAACATATCCCGTTTTTAATTAATCCACACAAAAAAATTGCATCCAATGCCATGGAATAGTCCCATGTTCAGGTTTTGGTTTTAAGATTTTTAATTCAAAAAAATGGTGCCAAAGTTATTACCATGAAGTTAAGCACACAAAAAAAATCATTTTTTTTTTGTTATCAAAATTTTTCAACTTTTAGTTTTCTTGCTAACACATGAATAGAGATCAATCACCTAAATGTTTCTAACTTTTTATATGCTAGTATGTAAACCATTTCAAGCTAATCCAGGTTGGGCCCCAAGCAGCATATGCGGTTTATATGAGTAAATACGTCGCATAGTACATCTCAAAGGGTTCATTTGATATTGATAAATTTGCAAGTCGATATACATCCATCCAAGGTATATCACATATGTGCATGTTACCATCAATAGGCATTGATTTTGCAATAAAGTTTAGAAATTACCTTTTTTTTGTTTATAAATTCCTGCACTCATGCAGCCGGAAAATCACGTCCCCAAACAGTCCCATTTTGCTTTTGATTTCAGAAAAAAGGGCCACAAACTAGGAATTCGTGTTGAACTGACGAACGGACCGACGGTTTGTGCTTTGGTGCCAGTGATGGGCTTCTCATATAGGTTCAAGGGAGTTTCAGCTACTAGTGGATTTTTTTTTTGTTTTTTCCTTGGGAAGGTGAGACGAGGACTCCTTATTTGCTTCGCGGCTACTAGACGTGAGGGAGCGTGAGTGCTTCTTTCTTTTTTGACTCCTGGTGCAATGTCTAGGAGAGTCTAAGTTGCTTAGTGGATTTGCAGGCTAAGATCCCAGACGGAAGACTGTCGCTTTTCTGCTCCACTTCTCTCATATGTTTTTTTTTCTTTGGCCCTCGCAAAATTTTTGCCATAAAATCCCTCTCTCTCTCCTCTCTCCTCTCCCTTCTCCTCTCTACTCTCTTCTCTCTCTCCTCTAATTTTTGAGGGTTGTGTCGAGGAACCCGAAATTGCTAACCCCTTTAAACTCTAGAGCATAGGGTTATTATATAGAGTTAAGACAATCCTAATCTAGTAGGCCATAGGAGTAGGAGTTATCACATGGATCATTGGCCATTCCAGGCTGTAGGTAAGATTAGATTAGGGCCATTATATTAGATTCTGAATTTAGGTTTTTTAATTACTTCAAACTCTATTTTGCAGAATATTGAAGAGCTCATGGGTATGGCTATTTAAATTTTTTAGCCAAATAGAAGACGTCATCATGGGCTGCGGACTTTTTCTAAAAGCTCAGTTTTTTGATTTCTTCATTTAAAAGCTCAATTCTCTTTGGTCAAATTAGATGCCAATGCAATGCTGAATAAAATAAAATAAATATACAAATCATGAGGATAAGATATTTTCGTGGGCTAAATTCGCATTTTTGTGCAATGTAAATGAAAAAGCAAATCAAAATTTGTAGGGGGAGGGGGAGGGGGGAAGTGAGGTGGTGGGGGGGGGGGGGAGGGAGGGGGCTGGGTTCATGTCCGGCTAGAAATGTGGTGAGACGGG
>JAGVVM010013584.1:0-11311 GCA_019149425.1 Psidium friedrichsthalianum
AGCTTAATTAGGCCTTGAGGCCTCCGAAAATTTTGGCATTACCCCTCTGCTGGCAGAATTCTACAATGGGTTATTGCCTAGTCCACGCGTCTATTTAAGGTTCATTTTCGCAACCGGTCCAATTTATATGTAGATGCATGCTATGTTAACTAAGGGGAAAATTACTAAAAAAAATTTGTAAACCTATTGCAATAGTGCCAATTCATTCATCATCTTTTTTTTTGCCAATTTAGTCCTGAACCTTTTGCAATTATGCCATTTCAATCCATTCGGTGAATTTTGCCTGACCGGCTACATAATTTTTTAATATTTTTTATTTTTAATCTTTTGATTTTCTCATTTTAATTTTCTTTTTCTTTTTTTCTTCCTTTCATCTTATACCTCCAGCCGGCAAGGCCGAACCTCGCCATGGCAAGGCTCAACCTGGCTATTGTCACGCCCCGAACCTCGACGAGCGCGCGACACCTGCACAACAACGGTCGATACATGCGACGTCCCAAGACTGTCGCCGACCTTGAAACCTTAATATCCGAATTTTGCGCTAGCGGAAGCGATATCTTACCCCTGACAACAAATGAGCAAGGACTAGCCAACCATCGCACCTCATATATTACATAATCTTGGCTCCATGTTACACTTGAATATCAGCGTTACAAATATTAACAACAACAACTAATCCAGGGCGACCACATTCTTCAGTAACTACCGGTTCACCATCAATTGTCCTCGTCAACTGGGTACTCTGCCACTTGGATATCAAATCATGTGATATCCCTGCCATGCTTATATCCTAGGGTCTGAAAAATAAAGGTAATCACCCGTGAGAACAAATCTCAGCAAGCTAACCTCTAAATCCCTTCTCAGAATATCACACAAACCCTCAGACCCAACTCTCAGGTGCTCAACTCAAGTATTCAAAATCACAGGGCCAGAAAATATCAAATCATGTCCATTCGGGACCACAATCTCAATATTTCAAATAACAGCCAATCAATGGCTCGATATAAATAATCAGGCATTTAAATCAAACACGTCCAATCCATCCTCAAATATTATTTTGAATACGAACACGGGCCCCAAATATTTAAAATATTAATATAAAATATTGCTCGGGCCCGGTTTTGCATAAAATGCTCCATAAACCCATTTTTCGGTACTCGGTCCACACGGGACTCACAAAACTTGTCATTTTCAAACCAAAATTAAATTGGACAGCACGTGAACAGTGTTCGTGGGTCGTGAACAGTAATTTCAAAACACTATTTGGCCCGTTTTCGCATAAAATGGCCCAAAAATGTATTTTTCGGTACCCGAACCTCGCGGGACCCACACCAACCACCACCAACAGCATTATTCAAGCATGGACAGCAACATTTCATCAAACCACAGAATATTCACAGCCCCACAGAATTTAATTTGCGCAAATACGACAATTCCGGCAATTTTTCCTAAACCGATTTACCTCGAATCGGACCCTAGAGCTAGTCCATGGCATGTCCAATATTCCAATCAAGAAATAGAGGTTTAACTTACCTAAACAAAGTCAGAACAGGGCTGAGGATGCGGCGATGACCGGCGGTAACGACGACAACGGCGGATTCCGGCGGATTAAGTTCGAACCCGGGCTGTTCAAGGGCTGAACGAGTTGGTTCACAAGCTGGAAATCAATGTTTTCACATGGAAATGAGCTCTAGGGGTCGCTGGGGTCAATATAAATCAATTAGAGCTAAAACAGAATTTCGGCACCCAGAAAACAGTTTCGTCGACTGATACGAGAAAATACATTTGAAGGGTCAAACGACCTCGGATTGAGGCGATTCAAGTTGGGTTAGAACCGTAAGACATTGAACTACAACATATCCAAAAATTACGAGAATCCAACTTACAGATTTTTGTCAGCGGCCGGTTGAAGTCTGCAGCCAGAATTTGGAGCCAAATGAGAGGGGGAAAAAGAGAGAGAAAGTGGAATGGGAAGCTTGCGTGAGTGAAAAAGAAATGAGGAGAGAGAGTGGCGCTGCTGAGTTTAAGAGAAAGAGAGAGAGAGCCTTTATTTTCTAAAATAATAATAATAATAATAATAATAATAATAATAAAATATCTTGGTTACTATTCATCGATTTGACCAAAAGTTGGTCAAAGCTTATCCAATCTGGTCAAAACTTGGAGAGCAAGTTTGACTGGTCAATCCTCAAAATTCGTGCCAAAACGGGACTGATTGGGACAGAATCGGTGTTATTTTGGCTCAATCGCGAAGGGAAAATGACTCGAGATGATCTCGGAAAATTTTTCTGACTTCGCTAAAATTCATCTCACACCCTAGCCATTGAATCTAGAGCAAATCGGGGACTCGACAGAAATTTCTAATTTTTTTGCCTTCCTTCTCGGCATTCCGAAACCAATCAGCTAATTTTCGAACCTTTCAAGGCGATGTCCAATTTTTGTCTCTCAATCCTCGAAAATCTAATATTATTTATCTTACAGACAATTGAAATTCGGGATGTTACAGCTATAGCTTCTAGCCAATTGCCGAGGTCCAGCAACCTGCTGGAGTTAGAGGAAGGAAGAGAAAGGTTAAAAAATTAAAAAATTAAAAAATTAAAAAATTATGTCATTGGCTAGCCAAATTCGTTGGATGGAATGAATTAACACAATTACAGATAGTTTAGGACTGAATCGGCAAAAAAAAAAACGGTTTAGAACTGAATTGGCAAAATTGCAATAAATTTAGGAATTTTTTTGGTAATTTTTCTGTTAACTAAACTATATGATATTTTCTAAAACTATATGAATGCTGCTAGAAGTAAAACTAATATGAACATTTTTGTTAGGGACTAAGGTTAGCCCCTAATTTTCTATGCAGTGAATGAATAAACAAATAGTCAAACTTTAGGTGTCGCCAATGGGGCACATAAAACACAATCCTTGATCTTTTGGGAAAAGCGACGGAGAGAGCTAATGAATTTGCTAGTGTCTATCAAAATGCTTCTTCTTTTAAGTAAAACGACGATCGTTTTGTTAATTTTCAAAAATTTTAGAGATTTTTTTTTTCTTTTTTTTTTTTTTTCTTCTTTTCTACTATTCATCTTCCCCAAAAGCCATTCCCGTGCGATGTTGACCACGAACTCCACCGAGCAAGCATCAATCTCCTCCGGTTGGCGTGAGGCTGGGTCGATGAGGCTGCCGTTGGTCAGCGCCTTCACGAGAGTTTCGCCGGCGAGGCCAGGCCAATGACCTCACGCCTGTAGCCGTCAATGTCGATGGCAAAGATCTTGAGGATATGATCGGAGACTTTCGTGGAGGAGGACTCGGCGAGGATGGGCCTGAAGGGGGAGAGTTATGGAAGGAGGTGGACTTTGGTGGAGAGCTATTAGAGAACAGAAATTGCCATTATTGTACGGCCTGAAGGTTCGAAATTGAAAAATCACCAAAAAAAGTTTATGATTGGATGGCCAAACTGAAAAGTTAAGAATCAAATTGACTACCACACAATAAGTCTAGGACTAATTGGGTAATTTTATCAACAAAATAGACATGCAAAAATTTAACCTCAAAATGTTGATTAAGTGATTAAGGGCTTGGTTCAGATGCAATAGATTCGAACCCCAAAATCTCTCACTCTGACTAACTTTAAAGATTAAAATCGTCGAATTATGGTTGGAAATCTTATACAAACGTATTTGGACGGGCAATTTGAATGCATGCGACAGTAGCTGGGGAGCCGTCGAGCTGAAAATTTGAGCATCATATGTTAGTAAAATGGATTATGTTGAAAGTTTATTTGTAAAACAAACAAAATGGTGCATTTTTCTTATCCCACATAGGAAAAATGAGAAAGTATGAAACACTTTATTGCTGTTATAGACTTTCAAATAACTAATTGGTTTTAGCGAGCTAGGCCCTACTTTACCCGCATGCGGGTGCGTGAATGATTGTGCAATTTTGGCGCACTTGCGCAGTCGCATATCAGAATTGGCACTAATCAATGGAATTATTTTTGTTAATTTTAATATGGAACTTTTAATTATTTACTTTATGTCTAATGGTTACAACCTTTGAAACGTTGCAAATTTTAAGACATGGCAATTTTCGGACATGAAGAGTTGTATCCAAGTTGTATTCAAATTATGGTTTTTTCAAATACGAAAAGTTGTGTTTATATGGAATAGCACGAAAAGTTGTGTTCTTTTTGCTATTATAAATTCAACATTTCTGTTCATTATTTACATCATCTTCTTCCTCTTTTTTTTTTTTCCCAAAGCGAAATACAACTATTATTTTCAATTATTTCCCTGTGAGAGTTCTTGAAGAAATATCATAATTGTTATTGATATTCTCATTCTGAAGCTTTGTTATATCCTGAGGTATTTTTGCCGCTAACTATTAGCAATGCTATGGGATAAATAATTCTTTAACGAGAGTGTTATCACGCCTGAAATTTTGATTCTATTTATTCCCATTAGTTCACTATATTTCCAAACAGATTATATATATAGTACTTTTTTTGGTCGAAATATATATAGTACTTAAGAGTTAGATTTTAATGCTTTTTCATGGGTACGGGCTTACAGCCGGCTGAATTCTCCCAAAAAACAAACTTGGAAATTGGAAAGCAAACCTCATATCAGCAATCATTCTTCGCCTCCCCAATTGAGTAATACTAGTAAAGAGTGTGGGCGAATCTTAGCCAGTGAACGTGATTACAGCGATATAACTATATATTTTAGTAAGTTAATACAATAAAGAAGAAAAATATCTTTTTTTCCTTTTTGGCTAATCCTCAAAAGATGCATCTTAGAAAGGCGAGGACGTCGACTAAAATCTTCCGTGCTTTGCACTTTGCAGTACAAGTTGGGCTTACCAAATTAAAGAATTCCCCCGCCTTTTTTTTATTTTATTTTGTTTCGTTTGTATAGCAAGAACCCCATATTACCTAGGTAAATACCAAGAATGGTGCCCACATGTTGCTGCTGGGAAAAAGAAAATTATTGATTCGTAACGACAGTGTTATTGTAATTTTAAATCCCAGTGAAATATATATCTCATTGATTAACATTCCCTCATGAGTTTATAATGGATTCGTCCAACGGTAATTATAAAAAAAAAGTCCTAAATTTATTATAATTGTGTCAATTTAATCCTAAACTTTTTGTATTTATACCAGTTCAATCCATCCCGCCAATTTTGGTTGGTCGACATTAACATCAACGCCGGTGTTGACATGCACAATTTTCAATAATATTTTGATATTTTTCAATTTTTATTTTTTCTTTTCTTTCTCTTTTTTTCCTTACATTCCTTTTTCTTCCTTCAGCTATTTGCCAGACCTCAGTGATCGGATAGCGGCGAAGGCTGGCAAGGTCGACCTTGCTAGCCTCAAGTGTGGCTGGCAAGGGAAAGCCTCGCCATTCCTGGATGTGGTTGGCCTTGCCCATATCTGATGAGCCCTCAGTGACGGCGAGGCTTGGCCTCTCTAGTGCCAGTGGTCGGTGGGGGCGAGCTTGCTAGTGGTCGGTGAGATCAACCTCGCTGGTCCTCCCTTACGATCGATTGCTAATCCAACAACTGGTTAGAGGAATAAGGAGAAGAAAAATAAAGATAAATAAATAAATATTAAGATGTTATTGAAAATTGCCACACAGCAAAGGTCAAAGTTGGCTAAATAGACCGAATTGGTACACATGCAAAAGGTATATGACTTAATTGGCAAAAAAAAAAAGGTTTATGACTGAATTAGCACAATTGTAATAAGTTTTGGACCTTTTTTGGTAGTTATCCCATTATATTAAGAGCGGTTTGCAAAAATAGATATGCTAAATGATTCTTGCCTGTATTATTTGACTCTATCATTTGGTACACTGGTTAAGTAACTTAATTTTATTATACTTAAATTGTTGTAAATTTGAACCAAATTTGTAACACACACATATTGTGTGTATGAAATGAATAATGTGACTCAAGTGAGTCCATGGGTATGAAGAAAGTGCATGGACATTGCCCCAAGATTAATTAGTCATTAAGGGCGTGTATGGCAATAGTTTTGCTTCAGAAATCAACTTTTGGTTAGAAGTTGATTTTTTATTCCTACTGCTGAGCAAAAGTTGATTTTTCTACTTCTGCTTCAGAAGTTAATTTCTAATAAAAAAAAGTCATTTGATAACATGACAAAATTTTCTGCTTATGGAATAGAAATTTGTTTGGTAACAATTGAAAATTTTTACTTCTAAAATATTATTAACACAATTTTTTTTTATAAAAATTAATGATCATAACCTAAAATGCATGTTAATCGAGAAATGTTGAATGCAAATATTGACAGATTTACGTATAATTTTCCATTTAATTATTCTATGCAGATGTGAAACAATTTTATGGGGAAAATTCTATTAATGAATATGATGGTTGAGTTGATGTATCCATGCTGAAAGCACGATTAGTTCCAGTGCTTTCTCGCTTGTGCCTCTAGCATGGTTTATATCGCAATGGGCATGATATGTATACCTTATTCATACCTAAACCGTCTCTTGTTCAGAGGTGCATCATGATAAGTTCAGTAAACCATACTATTGGACTAGTTGGTTTATGACAAGCAACAATGT
This sequence comes from Psidium friedrichsthalianum, assembly GCA_019149425.1. Classification (NCBI taxonomy): domain Eukaryota; kingdom Viridiplantae; phylum Streptophyta; class Magnoliopsida; order Myrtales; family Myrtaceae; genus Psidium; species Psidium friedrichsthalianum. The sequence goes on from JAGVVM010013584.1 coordinate 6,597, forward strand.
TTTTCAACAATTTGGTCTAGTACTTGTTGAGAACTTAAGGAGAAATTCCAAATGAGTGCTGAACATAACATTCACAAACCCTGCATAATGCTTTGAAGGGTGTGAAGAATATCGACAAATAGAAACATACATGCATTTTGCCTTCTCAACATGAACTTTCATTGCTTTCAGGAATTTGAGAAACAAGACAGATAACTTGAGAAGTTCAAACACAGCAACAACAATAGTATAATTGTGTCATCATGGGATTGCCCAGTCCACTTTAAAATATTTGTGGGGTGTCATTGAACCAACTTGGTCAATTGCTTAATCTACTTTGCCATGATTGTGTCTTTGCGGAATGCCATTTAACTAAATCATGGGACATTTATTTCTTATAATTCGTTAAAAAATAATTTTGCTAAAGCACTTCCATACAATACAAAATTTAGTAAAAAATTATTATGATTATTTTATTTTAAAAATTATTTTTTATTTAATAACCGGAGGAGACCGGTGATGGCGGACGGCGGTTATCGGCGGCGATTGTCTCTTTTGATTTTAGCTTATAGATAGAAGTAACTTTTTTTTAACTTCTGAAAGTTGCTCAAAATTATTTCTAAAGCAAAAAATTGTTTCAGAAATAGAAAAATAAAGTTGCATAACTAAATGAATTTTTACTTTAAAAGTTGTGTTACTAAACGGATTTTTGCTTTAGATTTGTTACAATGCGCCCCCTAAGTCTTCCACCACGAATGGCTGTTTTGGTCAACGACACAAAGGAGAGGAGGACATATACTTGTTGAAAGCATCCTATTGTTCTTTATCAACACACACTTGTTTTTCTTTTTTCTTTTTGCTTGTTTTTCGTGTAGATCGACAGAATTAGTCACATTACATGCCCCATTTAAGTGGATTTTTTTTTCCAAAAAAAAAAAAAATTGCCTCTGCAATATGTGAAGAGTAAGGGAAAACAGGGTTAACAAAATAACCATAATAAAATAGCATTTGAAAAAGTCTTAACTCAAACCAAAATTAAAGATCGTGACTAAAATTCGGAAAAAAAGACGGCAGTAAAATTTAGGCACCCTGAGAGGGAAAAAATCACAGAAGATATATTGACTTCATGCGAGTTTGGTGCATCCCGAGTTCACAACCAATTCTTGATGTCCAATTTGTGAAGGCATGCACTGTTCCGCATGTGTAATTGCATATAATGTTATTACATTTAGATTGGTAATTCTAAACTTGCTTTCCTTTCTTTTTTAACCGTTCTCTGGTCATTAGGTCTGCACCATTCGTCTCATTCTCAAGTTGGGCCTGATATTTGTGTAGATTCTCCAACCTTTTGGAGCCTCCTATAAATTCAATTGCCCTCCTTCATTGGCACTTCAAAGCGCAAGAACCAAAAAAACAAAGGGCAGAGAGAGAGAGAGAGAGTTCATTTGTACTGTGCTCTTCAGTGCCTTCACAGTAATTTAGCTACTGGTATGGCAGGCAACAACAGGCAGAAGAAATTTTCATCTTCCTTCTCGCTCACGAGCTTGTTCAAGCCTCGGAGGGCGCGCCGGGACGATGCTTGGGAGGCGGACTCCGTAAGCTCGAGGAAAACATATCCCAGCGACTACGACAAGGGCCGGTACGTCGGGGACCCCAGAATCGACGACAGAGCCACGATCTTCATCCGCAAGTTCCACGAAACCCGAGTCATGGAATCCGAACTCCAAGTGATCAAGCCTCAAGGTCTAGCATAGGCCACCCTCCTGGCCAAATTGGCTTTCTGTTTAGAGTTATATATGTTTGTCCAGTGTCTTCTTTAGTCTTCGGACTATTTATTGTATCGTGTATATGTATGTAGCTTACTTACCACAAGTGCTATCCTCCAACCAGCAGATTTGTAGAAAAATGAATCTCTCAATTGGTTACGAGCTGACATATTTTGCAGTTGCAGTTGCGTATCTCGTAGTTTGTTCATAGCTTTCACTCTTCGACTTGCCAGCATTGTTGCTGCTTTGTAATGGTTATCTTTGAAAAGCCCTCGTACACACAGACAGATCAGAGCTCAAGGGTAGCTTTTGTGTGTGTGTGTGTGTGTTGTCTTAAAAGTGCAGGAGTATTTTAGTAGAGTGGATCGCATGGCTGAGAGTGAATTCGAAAAGAAAATTTTAGTCCATACATATTGAGGAACTTAATCTTTTTGCGCGCAAAAGGAGTTTGCACGTATCAGTTTTTCACAATACATCACTCTTATACTTCGCAAATCAACTGTAGGTATTTTGGGACCCTATTTCGAACAAAAATAATGACAAAATGAATTCCTTTGAGCAGCACCTAATTGTAAACAAAAGAAAAACAAAAGGTGATGATATTAAACACGATATATCAATTTCGGTGTGTGGAGAGAGAAAGTTTTGCATAAATATTCATTGATTTGAAAATTGTATATGATTAGAAATAAGTAAATGTACGGTCGGACCGTTTAGGACATAAGCTTTCTCAAACTTATTCACAAATGATTACGTCCGTCACGTTTTTCCCAAGTGAAATTGCATGTGAAAAGGACAAGTTTACCAATTGGTTGGCAAGGGTTGATTTGAAGGCCGGCGGAAATCTAGGAGAATAAATGAAAGGACATGGCTTATTATTGTGCGTCCTACTGAATTCAAGCCACGAAAGAATCGTCCTATATGCTTCTTAAGAATCTTACTGTGTGCTTCTTCCTACTCTTTCCTCACACTCTCCTCCTCTTTTCACTGGTAACCAATTTTGACTCTAATATCTGATTTTAACATGAGGCATATTCTATATTCTATCCCATCCCAGGTAATCGCACTTCAGAAAAGCAGAAGCTTTCCTAGGTCTTAGATAGAAGTACGAGTTTTGGTAAGCTCCTATCTACGCCATCATCCCCACAACAATTTTAGGGAAAAGTATCCAAAAAAAAAAAAGGCTTAAACCTATTGCATTGGTGCCAATTCAATCCTAAACATTACGATCGTGTTAATTTAGTCATAGACCTTTTACATGTGTGCCAATTGAATTAATCTGGCCAATTTTGATCGAAAATAGCCGACGTGAATGTCGATAGTCTCATGTGACGTGACCGACGCTTGATATTTCAAATGAGGAAAAGTCCATCATTTTTCACCGCTCACCATCAATAGCCATCCTTTCCTTTTGCACATTGGTTGATTGGAAAAGCGAATAAATTGTGGAAGGCAGCTACAAATGTGTTACTAAATCAAACAAGCACCTTGAAGATTCATCCTAGCCCTCGGTCGTTTTATAATGAGATAATGATATAAATGGTTTTTGAAATTTGACTCAATAATGTACAATGTGATCTATAAACTTTTAATTCGACTAATATGGCCCTTGAGCTTCAGCCTAATGTCCAATGTGATCCCTGAAATTTTTAATTTGACTAATATAGTCCATGAACTTTTGGAATATGTTCAACTTAATCCTTGAACTATAGAAAGATGTTCAATGTAATCATTCCATTAATTCAAATACAGGGACGATATTGAACATTTTCTTACAGTATAGGGATTTAGTTGAACATATTTCAAAAGTTCGGGATCACATTGAACAAATTAAAAGTTTAGGTACTACATCGCACATTAGGCTAAAGTTCAGGGATCATATTTGTTAAATCAAAATTTCATATGCCGCGTTGCGCATCGAATCAAAGTTTAAGGACCGCATTTTTCCTTTTACAATTCACCCAAAATTCCTCGAGAGGATGAGAATCGTCTTCTCTTTGGGACGTTGTGCTGAGACAAGGCAAGAGCAGTGCCAGGCTGAAAGTGAGGAAAGAACACGCATGGGGGTTGGTGTATGTTTTACCTTTTCCTAAAGCTGGGACAAGCAGGCGCAATGCCCACCATTGGCTTTGGGCTCTTGAGTTGTCCTCTATATATTCACCTTTTTTTTTTTTTTCTCTTGGATACTGCTCGAGCTTCTTTTGGGAATTCAGCCAAGTTCCATCTTTCCTAAAACCGATGGCTTTAAGCCCTCCAATGTCACAATCCACACTTTTTCTGCATAAATTCAATTGACTTCCCCGCATTGGAATTGATTTGTTGTTTTTTTCATAACGAAACGGCTTAATTTAAACAGGTAAATCTCATTGATAAAAATAAACATAAAAAAGGTAAATCTCGACTTTACGAAGGACTTTTTTTTTATGGTCCGGATCAATTACTCCACCCGATATTTTCGCTCTTAGTAGCATGGAGAAGCCGCTCCGTGCCATAGGTCTATTCCTTGATCGCTAAGCCAAGCCAACCCCATGAGATTGGGGATGGGTTGCGCTTTTTTCCTCCTTTTCAATCATTTTCTCTTCTCCCGCTTGAACATCTGAGAAGGGTAAGTTTCTTGAGAGATTGTTAGGGTTAAAATTTGTTCATTCTATTAGCTCTCCAATGTGGAACGCCGGTTCTAATTCTCAAATTTGACGACCGAAATGTCTGGCAATATTATAATAAAATTGCCCTCCTTCCTCTCTCTTCCCCCCTTTAACGCTGCTAAAATGTCTCCTCTTTGATTGATCTTTTGTGTTTTAATGTTGCTTCGAAGCTACGAAGGCAAAAGGTCATATCTAAGATATTTCAGTTAGATACATAAAACGCTAATTATTTCTCATATTCACGCCATGCCTTTGAGTTCAATCATTCGGATATCCTACAAGTAAATTCGCCCCTCCCGTTGAAATGTGCATCATTTCCTATTTG
>JAGVVM010013585.1:0-33863 GCA_019149425.1 Psidium friedrichsthalianum
AACAGTGGCGTAAATCTTTCTTCTGCAGTTTCCCTAAAGATACTTCTTCGCATGAACATCCTAGCACCAGCGTGGAATATACATGTTCGAGAGAGGGCAACTTCAAGATCGATCAAACCACCCTCAGTGAACTGTATCAAAAAAGAGATACAGACTGGCTTCGCATTATTTGGTGGTGCCCCTTTGGTCAACTCCGCTCTCGGAACCATTCTAGACACAGGATGAAGCTTTAAGCATATATTTTGCTCTACCTGGATCGCGGTCTCTGCTGGATATAATTTTTGGCAGTACAAGCACTATGGTTGCCAATAATGTCGAGATCAGAAAGGGACTAGATAGGCAAAAATAGTTGAAAATTAAGACGCATATAGATCATCCATCATCACAGCTATGGTTAGCTAATAGAAAATGTATTCGCATACTGGAACGTGAGTTTTATTCAGTTTTTATTCAGCAAATTTTCTCCATGACAAATATTTGATGGAACAAATCTGTCATTTTGAGGTACAGAAGGCAAATCAAAGAGGATCAATCTACAAATTTGTTGGGTTACAGAGGAGTGTTCACTTGTCCAAATCCAGCAAATGCAAAAGAAAACTGGAGATTCCTCTTCCTTGTTCAACTGGGGGCTTACTGGTGACCCTCTTAGCAATCCATCCAAAGCTATCAAAAAGCTTTTTGCCGGTTTCAAGGTTGGATGTCTATGACTTGAAATACTCACTGGAGAAGTTGCCTGCCTCTACCGCAGAGGCAGTTGGGCGTGGCGGAGAGGGGTGGCTTGAGCGATGGATAATAAAAATCTTATCTGATTCGATCCCACTCCTTCCCCTAGATTATTTTATCCCCCCTATATCCCCTTTATCCTATCTTGAACAACTACCATGAGTTTTATCCTGACAACCAAACGTAGCCAAAATTCCATTCCTAGGTTAACCAAAAGGTGAATGAGAAAGCTTCTATCCCCTATTAAAGCCTACACATTTGAATATGTCCTTCATTGTTAAGGTGTAACAAAGTTAATATTTACAGGACATGGATATCAGCTTCAAATTTAAAGTACAACCCAGCAAGTTCTGAGTATCTCACATAAAAGACTAATGTGTAAATTGACAAAAGTAATGCACTTGAATGTAGTACAACTAGCATCAATTTAACTTTTTTTTTTATATTGGAAACTTAATTCACCAACCAAAACCATCAAAAGAGAATGTATCTATAGCAAATCGAGCTCATGAAATAGATAGAAAGAAACCATGGTCCCATTTCATGAGCAGTTTAAATCCCATCCATCTTAAGGTAGAAAGTGGTTGCAAAAAGGCCAGTAACTAACTATACAAGCGTCCAAGTTTCAAGTCAACTTGCCAAATTGTGATTAACATGATTCCAGGATTGAAAATAACGATTGTTTGCTGAAATGACATAGGGGAATAAACAATTTGCTTAAGTTTCAAAGCTTCCTTGACAACATATTTGGCTGTAAATGCAAGACCTTTTTCAAGAATCGCATGCACTTCTTATTTGAAATTGCACTCATCTGTAGAGCATGTCATCTTAGATTTTTTGAAAAATGGTCGATTATCCTAAGCAATGCCATACATCGCATCATTTGAATCTCTTCAAGTTGAAACAGTTGGGCCTCACACATGTTATACCCTCTATGCAAAGCAGGATGGCAAGGCCTTCAATCAACAATTCTTCTAGAGATTCTGGTGGTTTGCGATGGTAAAATCCACATTATTGGTATAATCTGGTGCAATTGATTTCAACTTCTTCAAATGAGTCGGATCAAGGGAAAATATCTCTTTTTCAAGATCAAAGAGCTCCAAAATTTGTAGATTCCTCAAACAGTCAAGGCCTCAAATCTCTGTTATTGCGAATTCTCCATTCTTAGTTTTGATAGTCTCTTCAAATTTGAGAGATCAATCATTGTTCTGATCCACCAGCAAGATTCAACATATAAACTCAAGGAAGCCTTGTGAGGCTCACCAAATTAGGACACCGATGTTCTAGTCTTTTGAGTTGAGAATGCTCATCAGTATCTATTGATAACATGGTTACAACAGCAAACAACAAGGTCAGAGACTCCGATTTATTTAGTCTCAGAATGCACCATGGTAGGATCTTCCATGACAATTGTCCATGGGGTAAGCATCCGGTCAAATGGCTAAATACAGATCATTTAAATTTGTTAGGTTTGAGAAATTTGGAAGTAATGTCATGTTTGTATCAATGTGCAAACTAATAAGACTTTCTGGAAGCCTTGGTACTTAGCATGTTTCATTCAGTGTCAGGTTCAACATCCTCAAAGATGAATATATGCATGTCATTTATAATTTCCGTTGCAAGTTTTCACCATGTGCTGCATTTGTTTCTTCAATTTTTACTGCAACCATAAGGCTTAGGTATCTTTCCAATGAAATATTATTCACCCTCATTACTACTTTCAAACTTCTCTCATGTTTCCCGTTGAGTTAGGTAGCTATTTAATGCGATATGAAACTCAAGTAGCTATTGGAGATTGCCAATCTAAGCCCGGAAACCTCTGTATACATCAACATTCTTTCAAAGACAAGTAATTCAAGGCTTGTAAGAGCTCCAATTGACAGGGGAAGTCGTGTAATTATGTTGCTTATAAAAGATAGCCTCAATGACCAATGGAGGAGAATATCTTCGATGATGAACAATGCGAAGCAAAAAGAAGTTCGAAATCCTTCCGCCCTTGATATTCGCGTTGAAGAATTCAGTAATGCCTGAATATCATCACTATTTCCTTGATATTTCCCATGAGCACATTCAATTGTTTCTTCTGGTCAACATCATAAAAAGGAAGGGAAATCTTTTACTAGATAGCCTATCTTTAATTGCCTTGATCCCTTCATCAACATTACTTTTTTCAGTCAATTTCCGCTTATAAACATAGTAGATGAGTCGACTCTGCAAGTACTGAATGCCCTTGAGCTCTCAAGTACCACGAGTGTCAGAAAGAAAGAAACGGTGCTTAAAAAACACAAGAAAATTGATCGTAAATAATTTTGATGAGAGACGACTTTGCAACACCGCCCATTCCATGAATTCTGACCATTAGTGTTTCCGGTGTTGTGAGTGTCTGTCATACTCATGAGTAAGTCTACCTTGAACCCCATTTTCCAATGGACAAGTCCATGAACTGGTTTTGGACCTTTTGGTGGGCACAACCAAGGGTGCGTATGGTAACGTTTCTGTTTCCGGAACAACTTTTGGAACAGAAACACTTTTTAATGTTTCTGTTCCCGGCAACGATTTCTGGGAACAGAAACGTGTTTGATAACTGCATAAAGTTTCTGTTCTCGGAACAAAAAAGGAACAAAAACGCGTTTAGTAACTGCATAAAGTTTTTGTACTCGGAACAAAAAAAAAGAACAAAAACGTATTTATTAACTGCAAAAAAAAAATTATATTCCTATTTTTCCATTTAATTCTATTCCTAATTTTTTCAATTTGGATGAGATCAATAATTAAAAAAATATAAGAGAAGATAAATTAGAATCGAGCAATGAGAACATGAAATATGTTTTCCATAGATAGGAAAAATTATAATTATGAGTCAAACATAAATGATTCCAAGTAGATAAACATATAATTACATAATTGAATACAAATACTGTTTGATAAACTGTAATTGAAAAGTATATTTGGATACAACTTTGACGTAAACGCCGTTTAATAAAAAATACCCTTTGTAAATGATTCAATTTCTCAATTAATTTTTATTATTTAGAATATTTTTTTATTTTTAATTTTTTGATTTTAATTATTTATTTTTTTGGAAAAATTATGTTTTTTATTTTTTCAAAAAAAATTATTTTTTATTTTTATTATTTATTTTTCGAAAAAATTATTTTTATATTTTTATTTTTATTTAATTAATTAATTTTTATTTATTTTTATTTTATTATTTCAAAAAATTATTTTTTATTTTTAATCATTTTATTTTAAATTAATTTTTTTCGTTATTTATTTTAATTAATTCGTTTTTTAATCTTTTTTATTTTTATTTTTCAAAAAATTATTTTTTATTCTTTAATTATTTCGATTTTTATACTCTATTTTTATTATTTCGAAAAACTTATTTTTTTATTTTTAATCATTTTATTTTAAATTAATTTATTTGATTATTTATTTTTATTATTTCGATTTTTAATCTTTCTTATTTTTTATTTTTCGAAAAAATTATTTTCATTTTAATTATTTTATTCTTTAATTATTTTTATTTTTAATTATTTTCAAGAAAGTGTTTTCAATTATTTTCAAAAAATGTTCCAAATGTGTTCCTAAAAAATGTTCCGCGAACACAGAAGCAAGTTTTTTTTGTTTCTCATTTCTGCTCCACAAGTACTTTTGTTTCTCAAAAGTGTTCTCGAAACACTTTTGGATCACTTTTTTACCATACGCGTTTCTGTTCCCAAAGTGTTCCGAGAACACTTTGAGAACAGAAATACTTTTTCTGAAGCGTTACCATATACGCACCCTAAGATTACCATGAACACCTCTTTAAGCTCACATTTTTCCTCCCGTCCAGACAAGCCCTTCAAGTGTTTCCTCCTAAAGCAAGTTCCATTGCATGTCAATGAAGAGAACAAACATGCAGATGAAGTGCGATATTCATTCTCATGGCCCCACAATGAACAATCAGGTTTGCTTAGATAGCCCTTTTACCCTCAAGAACGTTACAATTGCACAATGAATCCCTCTGCCCTGCTCAGATGATTTCTCTGGAGAAAAGCGCCAAACATCCAGCTGAAACATCATGTCAAGTCGAACAGATTTTACAGTTTCATCAATAGCCAACGCCTTCCCTCACTAATCTTCAGGTTTCTGTCCCTCAACAGATGCCTGCACGGTTTACCACCCAAGATTGTGAAAGGGAACTTAGCTGACATTCATTTTTCTTTATTCGGTTTTCATTTGTACAGCTGCCCAATTAGCCACAGCTCCCTGCACAGAAATATTTCTGTAAGTTTCTCTAACTCTAATTTCTCTCAGCAACATTAGAAACCAACAGTCAGTCATTTGAGATGTCTCCCTTAGCACTTCTTGTCAATCTTTAAACCTAAAAGAGTCCTCTAGCATAGCTTGAGGTGAATGGAAGGGCTTCTTTACAGATAATCACCCAGGCATAACCATTTCTAGAAGATGTAGGCGATAATGGAGATCATACAAGAGTCCATTTACATTATTTCTGGCCCCAATGTTACTTATCACATGTCCTACGCACCGGTAATACTGAATTATTAGCCTATAAGATAATTGGTGATACTTCGGAGACGCTAAGCAGCTCCTATCTCCTGTCAAAGAAGGGAAGTTTTAGTGCACTAACTATTGATGGCGCTACCAAGTGAAATTCCTCCTCCTCCTTCATTATTATAACTTCTCCATGACATTTGCAAATCCTGGAAAGGAGCACACCTTTCCTGGAAAATAAACATAAGCATATCATTACAGAGTGTCTGTCTTCTTCACAGTTGCAACAATGAGTTGATTATGCCGTAAAGTTTCAGGATGAGACCATAGTTATAAGACCTTCCAGCACACATTCCATCTAATTGTTTACAGCACAATGAAGTTATCTCCAATGCGTAGTGATGTTATCAACTTCGAAATATGTGAAGCAGCAAATCGACAAGGATCTCTAATAATTTCAATGCAATCGACGTGCATACCTCCAGCTGGGAAACATAAAAACAAGCAGAAACCATCCAAAGAAAATATAGCTAAAAAGCCAATTTATAGTAGGAAAAGAGAAGGAATATTTGTACATAATTAAGAACCCTCCGATTGCACGGAGGTATCACAATTTCAATACCTTCATCAGATATTCAGTCATCAACTGAAGAAAAGATAATTAAAAAGTGCACGTGAAACTTCTTGGTTATATCTGCGAAAGAATTTGATTGCAGAAAAGGTAAATCGCTCGTCAGATGAAATAAGTTACCTTAATTTGTTTAAAGTTTGAACCCAAGGAAACAATTGTGGTCGTGGATCAAGAAGCTTTCAAGAGAACGTGCACTTATTCTCGTCTTCTCCCTCAGATTCAAATTCAGATTCAGATCCACCGTCTTCCCTGCTCCATTTGACATCTTCTTCCCAGATTCAGATTCGTCATCTTCTCTGCCCCAATTGACAACTTTTCCCACTTTTCTGCAACCATCTATTTCAAACCTTCGAAGTCGCTTCCAGCTCGACAGATTAGGCAACTCCTGTAAAGATTTACAGACAGAAATCCTCAACACTTTCAAAGATTGTGGTAGGTCGCCTCGAGTCTTAACCAAATTGCCACATTTACGTATGGAAACAAGCAGAAACCATCCAAAGAAAATATAGCTAAAAAGCCAATTTATAACCAAATTGATGTTCGAAACCTTTCTTATTAGTAATGAATATTTCTCTTTACGACCAAAATAAAAAAAGGCCACAAATCAGCAAATCTTTTAGTTTCTCCCAAAAATTCACCTGACTTAGAATTGCCTCGCCCGTTAAGCTCTCGCAATTTTTTATTTGAACGTGTTGCAGTTCCTTCAAGCTTGACAGATCAGGCAACTTCAGTAATGATCCACAAGAAGAAATGCACAATCGTTCCAATGATTGTAATAGCTCGCCTTGAATCTCAACCAGATTAATACAATCATATACTTCAAGACTCGTTAGTTCGTTTAAACTGCTTAGATCAGGTAGTCTCTCCACCTGTTGAAGAGAGTCAAGCTCCAAATGTCGTAAGTTCTCCAAACAACCAAGGCCTTGAATCTCCGTAATTGCAGCGTGTGAAATTTCGAGAAATGACAGTTTTTTCAAATTCGATATGTCCTCCATCGAGTGAAGTGAATCGCAACGTCCCAAACTTAAGAAGGATAAACTTGAGGGAAGCTTGGGGAGGCGACGGAGATTACGGCAGTAGAGGTGGAGTGACTTGAGTTGAGGAGGGAGGCTGAGGTCTGCTGGTGAGGTGGTCACAAAATCACAGCCCAGGAAGAGAGACTCCAGCTTGCTTAAGTTCCCAATCCACTGTGGCATCGGATATTCCTTAAGCCCACTAGGATCGCCTGTACACCAGCGAAACTGCAGATGCAACTTCTTCAAATTAGCGAGGTTTGAGAGATCTGGAAACGTGTTCATGAACAAGTAACCCAGTTCTAATTTGATAAGACATTCGGGAAGCCTCACTACTCCATGTATTTCCATCAGGCTCAATTTCAAGATCCTCAGGGATTTATTCTCGTAGACGCATTTGTCAATGTTCACCTGTGAATTATGCTCATGCCAAGTATCTTCAGAGGTATAAAAAGATCCAGAGGCATAAAAAGATCCAGAGGCTTCTATTTTCTCGAGCTTCTTAATCATCCAAAAGGTGTGAGGAATTTTTCTTATTTTACAACATTCCATGTTCACTACTTCCAATTTTTCCAACTTTCCGATGGAATCCTGTAGTTCTGCAAACCTCGTGAAGGATATGTTCAACTCAATCAGCGATCTCAAACTCCCAAATGTATCCGAAAGCCTCTCCAACGATCTGCAACGCGCTAGAGATAGGTATTCAAGACTTGCAAGATCTCTACCCAGCTCATCTGGCAACCTCCGAAGATTACAACAAAGGCTTAGATCTAGGAAAACTAAGCGTTTCAATTGACAAATCGACTTATCAAGTTCGATTAATGATCCACAGCCCGATAGGATCAAACGTTCTAACTTTGAATGAGCAGAGAAGTTGGGGGTTCTCTCCAAGCGTCTACAGTGACTCAGATCTAGAATTTTCAATTGCTTCATCACCTGTAAAAAAAATCATGCAAAGATTACCTTTGTATGTGAATGTAAGACGAAATAATAAGTGATGTCTCCTTTACCCAAAAAAATAATAAGTGATGTCTAGCATACAACATACCTTCACGTGGCTCCACCCCTTCCAATCATCCGTAATTTCACTCTTAGATAAATCAAGAAAAACCACATCCTCCATGGAGAAGTTTGTAATGTTAAATGTTGGGGGAATATGAGGCCAAGAAAGCCATCGTAAATGTCGAAGGAGATCTGACTTCTTCTGGAAAACAGTAGTTGGAGGAACATTTGCTGGTGATCCGTGCCAAAGAAGCCGGTCTTCCACATCTCCCACCAAACCGTCAACTTCAAGGAACCTTAGATTTGATAGTCTCTTAAAGTCCTCATAGGTAAAATGGTACTGCCCCTCAGGGTCCAACATGAGACGAAGAGCTTCAACTTCTAGTTTTCCCTGCCCAAAGGAAGAATTTAAAAAGGGAAACATATATATCAAGTTCGCTATTTTATGGGGTTGAGTTGAGTACTATCGTTTCTTAAAGCAGCAAAAAATATTGGTTGAATAGGCCACTACGGTGCTGGAGAACACAAAAAAATAACTGCCTTTTTTTAAAAAGAAAATGTCCATAATAACTTGGAGATTAATTGCACAGGGGATTTTACCTCGTGTTTCTTCAGCAAATCCAATGCATCCTTAGTATTCCACACCCTCAGTTGCTTCTCTAATTTCATTCCACTTTCTTGACGAACTATTTCTCTTCCGAGATCCCTCAATTGATCATGCATCCACACTCTATTATCCTCTTCAATCTTTATCAAAGACATGTTCTGCAAAACTTGCAGGGCATATTTTGGATATTTAGATTCATCCCAAAAATGAACCATAACGTCTTTGTCATATCCAATGAAAAGACAAGCTATATCGAGGAATATTTGCTTATGCCGATTATCCTTTAATGCTTCATAGCTTATTTTTACCTACTTTGAATTGCCCATTCAGGAACACTTTCCCACATGTTCAATGTGCCATCCCAATCTTCCATTTTAGTGCGACATAAAAGTGAACCCATGACCTCGAGTGCTAGCGGAAGACCTCCGGCAATGCGTATCGCTCTAATGGATAGGTCAATATACTCATCCAAAGGAGAATCTCTTCTGAAGGCGTGTTTGCTAAAAAGTTGAAGAGACTGATTGGGATCCATGATGCTAATCTCATAACTGCAGTCCACTACTTCGGGAGCATCAAGAATACTTTTCTTTCTTGTGGTAATAATAATTTTGCTTCCTCTGCCTAACCAATCATGCCTACCTACAAGGGCATTGATATGAGATTCTTGTTCCACGTCATCGAGAAGGAGGAGGACACTCTTATTAGACAACCTACATTTGATGATCTCAATCCCCTCATCGACGGTTCTTATATCCAAGTATTTATCTTTCAGGATGTCATGGATGAGCTTATTCTGCAAGAATTCAATGCCTTTGCGTTTTGACATTTCACGGATGTTGGACAGAAAGCAACAATCCTTGAATTTGTTTGAAAGTCGATTGTAGATGATTTTCGCAATAGTTGTCTTTCCGATGCCACCCATCCCATAAATTCCTATGATCTGTGTTTCACTTGTCTGAGCACCTATCATTTCCATGATTGCATCCACATGGTTGTCAACGCTGACCAAGCAATCTGATACTTCCAAATAAGCCTTTTTCAATTCTCTAAAAACTCCTCAGTGAGCTTTTTGCAAATTCACCTTCTTGTCTAGTGTTTGTTGGACATCAAAAGCAAAATGAGTTAGAGAATTGTGTTGAACCAGACGATGTTAGAAAATTGCGTTGAACCATACGATGTTCTGACAAGACGAAATTGAAAATTACAAACCTATCCGACATGTGTTCTTCGAGGATTTGTTTTACGTGCATGAACTAAAGGTGGTATAAAAGGGTTAATGAATGACCTAAACTTCCAAATATGTTGTTTGAAATGAAAAAAAAAAAAAAAAAAAAGAACACAATTTGGGATTTGTGCCATTATTTAGCGTGATTTCTGCGGCATAACTTCAATAGCATAAATTCAATTTCAACTAGACCAACACATCTAGAAAACAAACCAATCGAAACAATTGAGTTTTTAATGATACAAGGCACAGGAAGAATGCTAAAATCAGTCACCTGCTGGGCGTGCGGTGTTTGTAGGAGGTCAAAAGGCAATGAGTTAGAAACTGGACGGACCAAACTATGTTTTGACGAGACAAAATTGAAAACTACAAACCTATTTGCGATGTGATCTTCAAGGATTTATATCATTGTAGATGATTTAGCGTTGGTACTACTGGTTAATAAATGACCTGAACTGAAGAAAATGTTGGTTTGGAATGAAAAAGGACAAAATTGGATCGTGCTATTATTTAGTGTGATTTATGCAGGCATAATTTTTTTGTTTTGTTCGTCCTATCTCTAACTTTAACTCTTATCTCTCCTACTTTTGCTCGACCCGCATGCAGAGAGCGGGAGCTGAGGCCCACATGATACATGCATGCTGGCTTCTGCAATATAACTTCAATAGCATGAAATTTAATCTCAACCACAAAAGTAAACCAATTGAAATGCAACGAATTTCATTGATCCAGGCACGTGAAATGGAATGCTAAAAGCAGTCACCTGTTGGGCATGCTGTGCAGGTCCCATCCGTTTAGAGACGATACTTCTTCAAGAGCAGCCTTCCATTGACGCATCGTCTCTTTGTCGATTCGCTTCTTCTTTTCATGCGAACGAAAGGCCCTTCCATAACTCCCGGTTTGGTATCGAACCTCTGAAGGGGCCACATCATAAAAAATGGGCATGATCTTTTGTCCCCCAGATTTCTGGCACTCGACCATCTGGACTAGCTCCTTTAGACACCATACGCTGAGGCATAACCTTTCGAAAATATAGGTATTGAGATCTTCGACTGATTAATTGCTTGGAGAAGTTCTGGGGCAAACTTTTCCCCAACGCGGAGCTCTTTGTCGTCCTTGAATGTGCGGATTCCTGCGCCTGTCAGACTGGTGTAAATGAAGTCCGTAAAACCTGATCGGGTATCTGATCCGCTGAAACTCAAAAATACTTCCCAGTCGTGTCTGAAGATGTTGCCGTTTCGTTGACTGGTGGCGAAGTGCAGGTACGAGCAGCACTCTCCCCGGCTCCAGTCCTTGGAGCTGAAACCTATCTGCGCCGCCCTCAACAGCGTTTCCGACCTGCTCTTTTCTTCTTCAGTAATTCTTTGAACAAAATGGCAGAGAAAGCGATGGCAGCAACCGTCACATACGGGGCAACCCCAAGCACTGAAACATCTTTTTGACTTGGGCTTGAAACACAGGCGAATGGCGGAATGCCAGAGATGAGAGGTAGCACTTGAGATCAGATCACAAGGAGCGATGAGTGGGCAATTGTTGTCATTGCGCGTTAACAAAATGCAGGTTTTTTCCACACCAGAGTGGGGCCCTTCCACTTTTTTATATTATTGAGTTTGAATTATCCTGTCTTTGTCGGGGGCTACTGCACACTCAACTTTATCGCAGATCGACAGGGATGGATGACTGCACGAGGCTGCTTGCTTCTGTGCCCTGTGCATAATCACAGTGTCACTTCACTTCAGCCTGTCAAAGATAACAGTGCACGCTTGCTTCTCAGTTTTTTCGTCATGGTAAGCTGACGTGGCTCAGTTTTCGATCACGACCGTCCAACCCTCGTTCGATGCGATTAACCTGAGCCGAGTCGTGCCGTGTCATTTTCTGTATCGTGTCGGTGCTACGTATATTTTAAGGCTTTGGGAGTTTCAAATCTGAGCAGAGAAGGTGAGGATAGCACAATGAAAAGTTTTCATTTAAAAAAAAAGTTCGACTCTCTAATCTAATCGCCATAATTGAGACTTAAGACTCCACTAATTAATACGCGGATTTCGAGATCAGACTTCTTCCATTATTTTTTTATTTTTATTTTTAAATAATCCGAAATGATAAGGAGCGAGTAGTTATGAGCTAAGAGCGCACATCTTTTTAGACAAAATTGAAAGGAAAAATCTGCATTTTACTGTTAGCAATTAAAATGAAAAAAGTGCCATGGAGTAAAGTCAGTTACGTGAGACATTGAAGCATGTTATTTTATAAGTTCTGAATTGAAACCTTACTAGAAAATGTTGAAATTGCAGTCTGAATCATTTATCAAATTGTTGGCCAAGAGAAACATTTATCAATTCAACTACCAAAGTAATCAGCTCACCTATTTGAGGACTAGTAGCCTATGCTGTAACGACACGACATGTCAATACATAATTTCTCAAAAATAGAGAATTTTAATACGGTGAGATATGTTGTATATCAAATATCTATTTTATATATACAAGATAAATTATTATTTTCTAAAGCCATAAATAAATAAATAAATAATAAAAAGCCGTAGAATGAATTTACATAATAATTTTCTTGGATTTTTTTTTAGTTTCATGAGCAGCACGGTCATAGTGAACTCTTTCCTGTGAGGGATGACCTACTAAGAGAATTAGATAATAATGCTCTATGTAGGAATTCTGTCTGCCTGTGCACACGTTTAGTTCTTTGCAACATAACTAGCTAGTAGCACAAACCCATTTCTTGGGTACCCCGACCGGGATTCACGGCCAACTGGCCCGACAGGATCCGAGGAAAATCTTGTTTAAAAAAGCCAAAGTGATGATGAAAAGAAATAAAGCACTAAGCAAATAAAAAGAAGTCGGGTCATGCGATTGTGGGAAAGAAGGACCCCCAATACTCCTAGCGTGCCTTTTGGGTTCTCGGCAAGATTTTTCTCAAAAGAAGTCCGCTAGGCAAAAGAAAACGTGTGGATGCATTTCGGTGCGGCAAGGCATCATTCATTATTGTTGCCATCCTAATTAAATGGGGTCAAGTCGATCATCCTCAAAAAAAAAAAAATTCTAATTCTTCTCCTAATTACAATAACTCAAATGCCTTCATCTTGCTAGTAGTAAATGAATAAGCATGAATTTTGTGGATCGCTTCCTCAAAATTCCGTTAGAACCTGAACAAGAAATGCTATATCATAATTTTACATGCCGAGCGTCCACTTTTTTACTTTATATTTCTTCCACTTCGAGGGAGAAACTAATCTTGGCTAAAAAGCAATAAGCAAGTACCCACACATCGATTATTTTTTTTTTATATCCATGGTTTTCTAAAATATTAGTCACAAAAATTGACTAAATCTCCGGGTAGCCAGCTCTTATTAGGGTAGATTTATTTTCATAAACCTTACTATGCAGTTGTTAATGTGAAGAGATCAGAATATTCAAATTCTTCCTCCCACAAATCCTTGATCTTTCCTCGCTAGCAATGCTCTGTTCACATGTCTCCAAAGTCCTAACACCGTGGCCCCGTTGCGATGGTCAATCCCGCGCGGTAGATGAGCTTAGTTCCTCAAAATTGCCAACAAGTGCACGAGTGATGATTGCGCTAGCACCAGCTGGATCTTCAGATTTCAGTCGGAAAGATGTTGATTAATCTGAATCTTATCGATACATGATAACATTGATAAGGAAGGACCATATGGAGGAAGCATATGGTGTGGGAGCTGAGAAGAAAAAATAGAATTTGACTAGATCTGGAAGTGCACAGATGTTCCATTACGAAGCTCATAAATTCTTAAATCTTCACGGATATAGATCCGAGTGTCACGATTTTTTTTTTTTTAAGATTGAAGTTATGAATCCTGATGGCTTAACTGAAAGGAATCTGAATTTTTTTTTTTCTATTTGCAGGTGATGGTAGTTTTTTATAGCAAGGATGAGCGGTAGCACTCGAGATCAGATTTCAAGGACCGATGAACGGGCAAGTGCTGTCATTACAGCCTGTCAAAGTTGACAAAATGCAAGTTTTTCCGACGCTAGAGTGGGGCCCTTCCCGACCGAAACGCCGTGCCGCTTTAGCCGGAGCCTCATGCGCTTCCGATCTCCACAGTCCATCGTCACGTGCGTCGCCCGATCGCAGCCGTCGCCTCCTTTTCAATAAAGGGAATAGTGTTTGTCAAGAATACAATGAACATTTCGAGAGAGGAGACCAAATTCAAGGTTTTGGCTTTTTAGTAGTATAAATACAGAACGTTTAGCCCTTCAATGTAACTTCTTTCAACCATAGAAACTCAAGAGTTCTAATTCCAAAACGATTGCAAAAACTAATAATCTTTTAGGGTGAGTTTGGTAACATTTCCTTTTTCTAGAACAATTTCTGTTCATAAATTGCCTTTTTATTTATATTCTCGAGACGATTTTCTGAGCGGAAGAATGCGTTTGGTAACTACACAAAATTTATCTCTCTAAAATAATAAAAAACATAAATACATTCGGTACGACAGTAAAACTTTCTATTCTAACTTTTTTATTTGATTAAAAAAATATCAATGGAGACTTAACTATTCCTGTTAAATAAAATTGGACTTTTGTAAGGGCTTAACTGATCAAGATATTCCAAGATTACCTTCGAAAATTCAATGTAATAATTAGTGAGGGTGTTAAAAATACCATAGCTAGCCCTATTGTGACTCGAAATTTTAAGGGTTTTCGATTCAGGTTAGGCGCGATAACGAATACATGATTTCGAGTACTTTGACTGTTCAAATTGAGTCGAGCTGATTCCGATTGGGTTTTGGGTTTTTCTTTCTTCTTTTTTTCACTTCCCTCCTCCTCCTTCTTCTTCTTGCATTCCCAAGGAATCCTAGAAAAGAACTTTACTTAATCAAAATATAATATTTAAAAATTCAATCTAAAAATTGATAATATATAATTCCGCCCTCCTGCTCCCACCGCACCGCACCCCATCCCCAATTAAAAAAGGACTTAATGAAACTCAGTTGCTAACATAATTCATATATGCAGGTTGGGTACCCGATTGGGTAGAGTTATACTAAGCTTGTTTCTCTAAAATGATATTGTTTCTCTTTTTGTTCCCAAGAACAATTTTTTTTCATTTCTTGTTTCTATTCAAAATCTATTTCATGTCCATTGATCTATTATGGAGAATAGAAAAATTAACTAATATACACAAATAAATTTCTAATTTTCTGTTTCGGGAAAAAAAAGAACAGAAAAATAGAGAAATAGGCTGCTTACCAAATATGCCCTTTGATTACTATGATTCTAAAAACTATTTCGATCTCAAATATGTTGTGTTTATCATAGTTTGAGTTCCACAATTTCAAAAACTTCGAATTCACTTCTATTTGACATTATGAGATTGAGTTCCCCAAGTATTAAGTAAAGTGAGTTGTGCTCTGGCGGGCCACAAAAAAAAAAAAGAAGTCTCGCTAGTGTTGATTAGAAGACCTAATTGTCTTAGTCCGGCAAGTCTTTCCCTAATGGTTTGATTTATCTAATTGAACTAGTTGGCAACCAAAACCACAACCCAATAATTCAAACTTATAAAGCTAAGATATCCCGGGAACAATAACCACGTACTTATAGTCATAGCGTAAGAAATGAAAAGAAATAAATCCAAAAATAAAAGACAAGCGCTGTTATGGTAATACGTTGGACACAGCACCAAGACAGAAATCCCGAAATTATCTGTTGAACTTATTAGTCAATTCTGCAACATGGACATCCTCCTGCGATGTCCAAATTGACTTGACAAAGTTGGAAGGTCTGGATACTAGATAATCACATTTAACAGCATGTTGAAAGTTGAAGATTCTCCAGAAAGTTAGGCTAAAGAGATCTTGAAAATTCACTGTTTTCCTAAATGGTTCTTTAGAAAAAAAATGAGAACCGTTCGGATTCTCACACCTGTATAGTATCCATTTTCATAAATCCATCTCCTTGCTAAAAGTTAAATTATATTTCAATCATATCATTGGATATATCATTTTTAGTGTATTTATTAACATTAATCATAAATAACCCAGATTTATTTGTCGAACTCTAAATGACGGAGAGCACGTGCCTGTGAAGTAAAAGTGCACATTTTTTAAGACAAACTTGAAAAAAAAATCCTCATTTTGCTAGCAATTAAAATAAAAATTTCCATGGAGTAAAGTCTGTCATGTGAAACATTAAAAGCATGTTATTTAATAAATTCTCATTGAAAACCGGCATGTTATTTAATAAATTCTCATTGAAAACCGACTTGAATATGTTGGAATTGCGGTCTGAATCATTTATCAAACGCTGCTGGCCCAAAAAAATCACCAAATGCTGGCCAGAAGAAACATTTACCAATCAACTATAATTAACCCACCGGTTTGATGACTAGTCGCACAAACCCATTTCCAGGGTCCCTTAACCCGTCATTCACGGCCAAAGTGGCCCGACGAATCCGAGGAAAATCTTGTTAAAAAGCAAAGTGATAATGGAAAAAAAATAAAGCAATAAAACAAACCGAAAGAAGAGGGGTCATGCTATGGCTTTGTAAAAGAAGAGCCACCGGTGCTCTAGGGTGACTTCGTGTTGTCGGCAAGATTTTAGTCAAAAGAAGCCCGCAAGGAAAAAGAAAGCGTGAGGATGCATTTCTGTGGTAATAAATTATTCATTATTGCTCCCCTTCTTTTCTCGTGTACTATGAGGACTTCCGAATGTCACTAGAAATATAAAAGTTGTGTAAATCCTCATTTTAATGACAAAAGTTTCTTTTAGATTATTTAAATATCACTTCAAAAAAATTATTTAAGTATCACTCTGATTTAGATCGCGACATAGTCGTATTTTATTAATTTCTCAGTTCTACAGTATGAAATTGACGAAATTCTCAAAATGAAACCCTAACATGATTGATTCGAAAGAAATTCTGCATCACAAAACTAGCATCAATAGATGCAATATGCATCAACATGCTCAATGATGGACTGATGTCAAGGTGTATTTCTTAAAAACGTCTCAGATGCACTTCATCAAGCAGTTGTAAGCATGGTGAATATCAAACCTAACTATGGAGCCGCAAGCAATCTTTTAATCGAACAACAATAGGATTACAAATCGTTCAAGGCAAACCCTGGCATCTTGATTATTTACACACAAGCAGTATTTAGGCGACTTGGTGTTATATTTCATTCAGACAAAGCGAAACAAGGAAGGACATTACTTGTCTGTGAGCTATGGAGGAGTTGCAATCCGCAAGCTAGGTCGGGGATGAACATTTTGATTAACGCCTACAGTCGGAATCACAATAAATATTCATTATTGCCCCTTCTTTTCCTGTACTATGAGGAATTTCTTTTCATGGTTGAATCTTGAAAAAGCCTCTTTGAGATATTATCCATATTTTCACTCTTTGTATATGACCTATTTTGGCAAATCTATATATTCACTTGCATCAGTAACGTCAAACTAAAATTTGGTCATATTAATAAATATATGAGTTTTAGCATACTATTAACATTACTCGTTAATAACCTGAACTTATCTGTCAAACGAGTGCTGACCGTAAAACTACACAACATTTTGAAAAAAAAAAAAATCCAATATTGCTAGCATAAAGCCGTTTTCTTGGGGATGTCAACCGTCATTCACGGAGAAATTGCCCCGGAAAATCCAAGGAAAAAGACGACGATGGGTCATGCTATTGTGGAAAAGATTCTAGTCAAAAGAAAGACTAAGAAGCGTGTAAGGATTTAAAGAAAAAAAGTGAAAAATAATAATTGAGATCGCAACTTCCATGGACATAGCTCCACACGGAAAGAAAATAAGTGGTGAAGCCATAGAAGACGACATAGCGGTCGAGGAGTTCGCTCGTCGACGGATTGACACACGAAGGTGAGGGCTAGTGATGGCAATGGGCGGCAGCTTTGCTTGGAAAACTACGACTTTAAAAAATATGACATGGATTTGACGTCACTTGGAAAAATTCCATAAAAATACACTTATACTTTGCCCAACGTGACACCGATTCTTCAATTTTTGTGTCCGTATCAGTGAGCAAGAAGCATTCTCCGACACGGTGCTTCTTAATCGAGAATACGTTACTAGCAAGCTGATTAATAAATACTATGCGAAATACAAGCTGACAATATAGGAGCTTTTTTTTTTTTTTGGTCGAAAGAAGTAGTGGCATTACTAATTAAAGGAGTTTCGAACAGAGGGGCCCCAAGAAGGAGCATCAGTACATAATAAACCCCAAAGAGGCTGTGGTGGGGAGGAGATCCAATGGGCTGGTAATTTATCTAAGCGGTCCATCTTAACAACCCAGTCGGCTACTTTGTTGGCTGTTCTCTTGCAGTGGGCCAAGGAAATAAGCGGAAGGCGGGCTAAAGTTTCTTGGGCCTGGCGGATAAGGTCGTTTGCATCCCAGCTGGCTTCCAATCCCTCGTTGACTGCACGAACAAGTACAGAGGAGTCAGACTCCACTTTAACACGAACCTTCAGATCTTCACTGGCAACTCTGTCTTCCAGAAACTTCAAGCCAAACAGCAACGCCTAAGTTTCTGCAACCAGGGCCGAACAAGGTGGGATTTTTTTGGTGAAGCCCTCCAGCAGGATTCCGTTAGAGTCTCTGAGTACTCCGGCTATGGCACCGCCTGGGTCGATTCCTCCCACGGAAGCGTCGACGTTTAGCTTCAGATCCGAACATACCGGTGGGACCCAATCGCAAGGTGAGTTCGCCTCGTTACCCCTACAGCTTTGATCCTTCGGGTTCCACCTGTTATGGCTAGTGATAATCACCTTTGCTTCTTCGATTAAGCCTGTTGCAGTAGGATCTCTGTTCCGGAATATTGAATCGTTCCTCTGTTTCCAGATGCACCAGAGGACCACCGCGACTAAGTCAAAGGAGGCTGATCTATTCGAGTCTTCGAGGATGGTCTGCAGCCACCAGTCCATTCGGTGGATCTGATTATCGCGCTTCCATAAGGTGAGGTCCCTCCAGATTTGTTCTGTCCATGGGCAGTGTATGAATATGTGCTCTGTTGTTTCAGCTTGCTGTTTACAAATAGGGCATATAGGGCTGGGGATAATATTACGCTTGAAGAGATTATCCCTAGTAGGTAGAGCATTCTGTGCTGTTTGCCAAAGAAAAATTCGGATTTTAGGTGGTATATGAGTTTTCCAGATTCCATTCCAGAGCTTTCTTGATGGTTGATCTGAGGTAGAGGCTGCGTCTGGTTCCCTCCTCTCTGTCTCGATTCTTCTTAAGATATTGTAGGCACTTTTCACCGAGAACTCTCCCTTAGCATTTCCCATCCATATCAGTTTATCCTCCCTCGGCAGTGGGTTCAGGGGGGTTGCTAGAATCTCCTTGACAGTGTCCTCATCAAACATAGACTTGATTTTCTGGACATCCCATGCTCTTCCCTCTTCTCTAATCAACCCTGAAACATACTCGGGTTCCATTCGATTCGCCGGGCCCCCAATAATACCCTTTCTGATCCAACAATCCTCTCTAATTTTGACAGCCTTCCCATCACCAATGGACCAGCACACTGAGCCATCTAGAGTTTCTCTTCCGTAAAGCAAACTGATCCAGCCCCAGGATGGTCTTGATCCTTTCCCTGCTTGTAGGAAGTTCAAGTTTGGGAAATACAACCCTTTGAATATTCTGCCCCATAGCGAGTTTTGATTCTGAGTTAGCCTCCATGCCTGTTTCCCCAGTAATGCTTTATTGAAAGTGGCCAAATCTCGAAAACCTAATCCTCCATTATCTTTCCGTGTCTTTAGTATGTCCCAACGACGCCAATGTAGACCAGAATCCTTACCACTCTTTCTCCACCAAAATTGAGCAATTTCCTCTCAACAGAGTTACAGATTGAGATAGGAATCTTAAAATTGACATTGCATACTGGGGAATAGCCTGCACGACAGATTTTATGAGAGTTTCCTTACCCGCTTTAGAGAACAGATTCTCTTTCCAGCCTTCTAGTTTCGTGTCAACTCGTGTGTTAATCTAGAAAAACATTTGTTTCTTCGTTTCACCCCAGTCAGAAGGGAGACCCAGATATCTCCCTGTTTTCCTTATTATTGGAACTCTGAGGGTACTTGCTAGGCTTTCGTGTAGCTGTAAGGGGCAGCTAGGACTCATAAATAGCCCGGATTTGTTTAGGTTTATCTCCTGTCCCGAAGCATAGCAGTATGATTAAGAATTAACCCCAGGTTTTGGCATTCAACCAACTTCCCCTCCAGAAAAAAGATTGAGTCATCAGCAAATAGGAGATGTGATAGTGGGGGGCAAGATCTGCTCAACTTAATGCCTTTGATAGTCCCATCGTGAACAGCCTTTCTTAACATTAAGGATAAGGTGTTAGCCATTAGGATGAAAAGGTAAGGGGATATCGGGTCACCTTGTCGAATACCCCTTGTAGGATGGAAAAAAGGTAGAGGTTCACCATTAAATTTCACACTCATTGTAGCTGAGGTAACGCACTTCATAACTCTATCTACCCACCAGCCTTCAAACCCATGTTTAGAAGGCATGCCTCAAGAAAATCCCATTCAACTCTGTCATACGCCTTCTTCATATCAAGTTTCAAAATAGCCTGGAACCTCTTTTTCCTCTTACGAATTCTCAGTTGGTGTAGCACTTCCTGGACTATTAATATGTTGTCCTGGATTTGTCTTCCTCCTATAAATGCACTTTGTTCCTCTGCAATGATAGAAGGCAGCCAGCTTTTCAGTCTATTAGCCAGGACCTTAGAGATAATCTTGTATGCAAAGTTGCAGAGACTAATAAGCCTGAATTGATCAAGTCTCTCTGGATTTTTAACCTTAGGTACAAGGGTAATATAGGTTTTATTCAGTTCTGGGTTCATCCATCCCGTATCAAAAAACCCCTTTACTTCTTTGAAGATTCCTCCTTTGATATTTTCCCAATTTTGTTGGTAGAATAACCCATTAAGTCCATCTGGTCCAGGTGCCTTTTCTGATCCCATTCCGAACACAGCCTTTCGGACTTCATCGATAGTAACTTCAATTGCTAGGGCAGCATTCATCTCATCAGGGACAATTCTAGGGCATTGTGCAAGAACCGGGTCAAAGTTCCGAGGGCCAGCTGTGCTATATAAATCACAAAAGAAGTTCGCTGTCATTTCTTTCAGTGTACCTGGATTTTTTACCCAAACATCCTGCCCCATCATTTTTAACATGGAAATTATGTTTCTTTGCCTTCGCTGGATGGTAGTTGCATGGAAGAATTTTTGTGTTTTTGTCTCCCCATTTCAGCCAGTTTACTCTAGATCTTAGGCCCCAATACATTTCCTCTTTTCTCCATAATTCCTCCAATTTCAAGATGATCTCTTTTTGAGTCATTCTGTTTACTGTTAGTGCTTGGCTATTTGTGATACCCTGGAGTTCAAGCTGTAGCTTTTGGATCTGGTTCTTGCTATTTGAGAATACTTTCTTGCTCCATGTTCCTAAGGCTACTGCAACAGCTCTTAGTATTTCCACTAGCTCAGCCCCTGTATTCTTTTTTTCTGCCATACCTCTTTGATGATTTGCCCACACTCCTTGTTTTGTAGCCATTCAGAATGGGCTACAAAACAAGGAGTGTGGGCAAATCATCAAAGAGGTATGGCAGAAAAAAAGAATACAGGGGCTGAGCTAGTGGAAATACTAAGAGCTGTTGCAGTAGCCTTAGGAACATGGAGCAAGAAAGTATTCTCAAATAGCAAGAACCAGATCCAAAAGCTACAGCTTGAACTCCAGGGTATCACAAATAGCCAAGCACTAACAGTAAACAGAATGACTCAAAAAGAGATCATCTTGAAATTGGAGGAATTATGGAGAAAAGAGGAAATGTATTGGGGCCTAAGATCTAGAGTAAACTGGCTGAAATGGGGAGACAAAAACACAAAATTCTTCCATGCAACTACCATCCAGCGAAGGCAAAGAAACATAATTTCCATGTTAAAATGATGGGGCAGGATGTTTGGGTAAAAAATCCAGGTACACTGAAAGAAATGACAGCGAACTTCTTTTGTGATTTATATAGCACAGCTGGCCCTCGGAACTTTGACCCGGTTCTTGCACAATGCCCTAGAATTGTCCCTGATGAGATGAATGCTGCCCTAGCAATTGAAGTTACTATCGATGAAGTCCGAAAGGCTGTGTTCGGAATGGGATCAGAAAAGGCACCTGGACCAGATGGACTTAATGGGTTATTCTACCAACAAAATTGGGAAAATATCAAAGGAGGAATCTTCAAAGAAGTAAAGGGGTTTTTTGATACGGGATGGATGAACCCAGAACTGAATAAAACCTATATTACCCTTGTACCTAAGGTTAAAAATCCAGAGAGACTTGATCATTCAGGCTTATTAGTCTCTGCAACTTTGCATACAAGATTATCTCTAAGGTCCTGGCTAATAGACTGAAAAGCTGGCTGCCTTCTATCATTGCAGAGGAACAAAGTGCATTTATAGGAGGAAGACAAATCCAGGACAACATATTAATAGTCCAGGAAGTGCTACACAACTGAGAATTCGTAAGAGGAAAAAGAGGTTCCAGGCTATTTTGAAACTTGATATGAAGAAGGCGTATGACAGAGTTGAATGGGATTTTCTTGAGGCATGCCTTCTAAACATGGTTTGAAGCTGGTGGGTAGATAGAGTTATGAAGTGCGTTACCTCAGCTACAATGAGTGTGAAATTTAATGGTGAACCTCTACCTTTTTTCCATCCTACAAGGGGTATTCGACAAGGTGACCCGATATCCCCTTACCTTTTCATCCTAATGGCTAACACCTTATCCTTAATGTTAAGAAAGGCTGTTCACGATGGGACTATCAAAGGCATTAAGTTGAGCAGATCTTGCCCCCCACTATCACATCTCCTATTTGCTGATGACTCAATCTTTTTTCTGGAGGGAAGTTGGTTGAATGCCAAACCTGGGGTTAATTCTTAATCAATACTGCTATGCTTCGGGACAGGAGATAAACCTAAACAAATCCGGGCTATTTATGAGTCCTAGCTGCCCCTTACAGCTACACGAAAGCCTAGCAAGTACCCTCAGAGTTCCAATAATAAGGAAAACAGGGAGATATCTGGGTCTCCCTTCTGACTGGGGTGAAACGAAGAAACAAATGTTTTTTCTAGATTAACACACGAGTTGACACGAAACTAGAAGGCTGGAAAGAGAATCTGTTCTCTAAAGCGGGTAAGGAAACTCTCATAAAATCTGTCGTGCAGGCTATTCCCCAGTATGCAATGTCAATTTTAAGATTCCTATCTCAATCTGTAACTCTGTTGAGAGGAAATTGCTCAATTTTGGTGGAGAAAGAGTGGTAAGGATTCTGGTCTACATTGGCGTCGTTGGGACATACTAAAGACACGGAAAGATAATGGAGGATTAGGTTTTCGAGATTTGGCCACTTTCAATAAAGCATTACTGGGGAAACAGGCATGGAGGCTAACTCAGAATCAAAACTCGCTATGGGGCAGAATATTCAAAGGGTTGTATTTCCCAAACTTGAACTTCCTACAAGCAGGGAAAGGATCAAGACCATCCTGGGGCTGGATCAGTTTGCTTTACGGAAGAGAAACTCTAGATGGCTCAGTGTGCTGGTCCATTGGTGATGGGAAGGCTGTCAAAATTAGAGAGGATTGTTGGATCAGAAAGGGTATTATTGGGGGCCCGGCGAATCGAATGGAACCCGAGTATGTTTCAGGGTTGATTAGAGAAGAGGGAAGAGCATGGGATGTCCAGAAAATCAAGTCTATGTTTGATGAGGACACTGTCAAGGAGATTCTAGCAACCCCCCTGAACCCACTGCCGAGGGAGGATAAACTGATATGGATGGGAAATGCTAAGGGAGAGTTCTCGGTGAAAAGTGCCTACAATATCTTAAGAAGAATCGAGACAGAGAGAGGGAACCAGACGCAGCCTCTACCTCAGATCAACCATCAAGAAAGCTCTGGAATGGAATCTGGAAACTCATATACCACCTAAAATCCGAATTTTTCTTTGGCAAACAGCACAGAATGCTCTACCTACTAGGGATAATCTCTTCAAGCGTAATATTATCCCCACCCTATATGCCCTATTTGTAACCAGCAAGCTGAAACAACAGAGCACATATTCATACACTGCCCATGGACAGAACAAATCTGGAGGGACCTCACCTTATGGAAGCGCGATAATCAGATCCACCGAATGGACTGGTGGCTGCAGACCATCCTCGAAGACTCGAATAGATCAGCCTCCTTTGACTTAGTCGCGGTGGTCCTCTGGTGCATCTGGAAACAGAGGAACGATTCAATATTCCGGAACAGAGATCCTACTGCAACAGGCTTAATCGAAGAAGCAAAGGTGATTATCACTAGCCATAACAGGTGGAACCCGAAGGATCAAGCTGTAGGGGTAACGAGGCGAACTCACCTTGCGATTGGGTCCCACCGTATGTTCGGATCTGAAGCTAAACGTCGACGCTTCCGTGGGAGGAATCGACCCAGGCGGTGCCATAGCCGAGTACTCAGAGACTCTAACGGAATCCTGCTGGAGGGCTTCACCAAAAAAATCCCACCTTGTTCGGCCCTGGTTGCAGAAACTTAGGCGTTGCTGTTTGGCTTGAAGTTTCTGGAAGACAGAGTTGCCAGTGAAGATCTGAAGGTTCGTGTTAAAGTGGAGTCTGACTCCTCTGTACTTGTTCGTGCAGTCAACGAGGGATTGGAAGCCAGCTGGGATGCAAACGACCTTATCCGCCAGGCCCAAGAAACTTTAGCCCGCCTTCCGCTTATTTCCTTGGCCCACTGCAAGAGAACAGCCAACAAAGTAGCCGACTGGGTTGTTAAGATGGACCGCTTAGATAAATTACCAGCCCATTGGATCTCCTCCCCACCACAGCCTCTTTGGGGTTTATTATGTACTGATGCTCCTTCTTGGGGCCCCTCTGTTCGGAACTCCTTTAATTAGTAATGCCACTACTTCTTTCGACCAAAAAAAAAAAGCTCCTATATTGTCAGCTTGTATTTCGCATAGTATTTATTAATCAGCTTGCTAGTAACGTATTCTCGATTAAGAAGCACCGTGTCGGAGAATGCTTCTTGCTCACTGATACGGACACAAAAATTGAGAATCGGTGTCACGTTGGGCAAAGTATAAGTGTATTTTTATGGAATTTTTCCAAGTGACGTCAAATCCATGTCATATTTTTTAAAGTCGTAGTTTTCCAAGCAAGCTGCCGCCCATTGCCATCACTAGCCCTCACCTTCGTGTGTCAATCCGTCGACGAGCGAACTCCTCGACCGCTACTGTCGTCTTCTATGGCTTCACCACTTATTTTCTTTCCGTGTGGAGCTATGTCCATGGAAGTTGCGATCTCAATTATTATTTTTCACTTTTTTTCTTTAAATCCTTACACGCTTCTTAGTCTTTCTTTTTGACTAGAATCTTTTCCACAATAGCATGACCCATCGTCGTCTTTTTCCTTGGATTTTCCGGGGCAATTTCTCCGTGAATGACGGTTGACATCCCAAGAAACGGCTTTATGCTAGCAATATTGGATTTTTTTTTTTTTCAAAATGTTGTGTAGTTTTACGGTCAGCACTCGTTTGACAGATAAGTTCAGGTTATTAACGAGTAATGTTAATAGTATGCTAAAACTCATATATTTATTAATATGACCAAATTTAGTTTGACGTTACTGATGCAAGTGAATATATAGATTTGCCAAAATAGGTCATATACAAAGAGTGAAAATATGGATAATATCTCAAAGAGGCTTTTTCAAGATTCAACCATGAAAAGAAATTCCTCATAGTACAGGAAAAGAAGGGGCAATAATGAATAATTTATTGTGATTCCGACTGTAGGCGTTAATCAAAATGTTTCATCCCCGACCTAGCTTGCGGATTGCAACTCCTCCATAGCTCACAGACAAGTAATGTCCTTCCTTGTTTCGCTTTGTCTTGAATGAAATATAACACCAAGTCGCCTAAATACTGCTTGTGTGTAAATAATCAAGATGCCAGGGTTTGCCTTGAACGATTTGTAATCCTATTGTTGTTCGATTAAAAGATGCTTGCGGCTCCATAGTTAGGTTTGATATTCACCATGCTTACAACCTGCTTGATGAAGTGCATCTGAGACGTTTTTAAGAAATACACCTTGACATCAGTCCATCATTGAGCATGTTGATGCATATTGCATCTATTGATGCTAGTTTTGTGATGCAGAATTTCTTTCGAATCAATCATGTTAGGGTTTCATTTTGAGAATTTTCGTCAATTTCATACTGTAGAACTGAGAAATTAATAAAATACGACTATGTCGCGATCTAAATCAGAGTTGATACTTAAATAATTTTTTTGAAGTGATATTTAATAATCTAAAAGAAACTTTTGTCATTAAAATGAGGATTTACACAACTTTTATATTTCTAGTGACATTCGGAAGTCCTCATAGTACACGAGAAAAGAAGGGGAGCAATAATGAATAATTTATTACCACAGAAATGCATCCTCACGCTTTCTTTTTCCTTGCGGGCTTCTTTTGACTAAAATCTTGCCGACAACACGAAGTCACCCTAGAGCACCGGTGGCTCTTCTTTTACAAAGCCATAGCATGACCCCTCTTCTTTCGGTTTGTTTTATTGCTTTATTTTTTTTCCATTATCACTTTGCTTTTTTAACAAGATTTTCCTCGGATTCTGTCGGGCCACTTTGGCCGTGAATGACGGGTTAAGGGACCCTGGAAATGGGTTTGTGCGACTAGTCATCAAACCGGTGGGTTAATTATAGTTGATTGGTAAATGTTTCTTCTGGCCAGCATTTGGTGATTTTTTTTGGGCCAGCAGCGTTTGATAAATGATCAGACCGCAATTCCAACATATTCAAGTCGGTTTTCAATGAGAATTTATTAAATAACATGCCGGTTTTCAATGAGAATTTATTAAATAACATGCTTTTAATGTTTCACATGACAGACTTTACTCCATGGAAATTTTATTTTAATTGCTAGCAAAATGAGGATTTTTTTTTTCAAGTTTGTCTTAAAAAATGTGCACTTTTACTTCACAGGCACGTGCTCTCCGTCATTTAGAGTTCGACAAATAAATCTGGGTTATTTATGATTAATGTTAATAAATACACTAAAAATGATATATCCAATGATATGATTGAAATATAATTTAACTTTTAGCAAGGAGATGGATTTATGAAAATGGATACTATACAGGTGTGAGAATCCGAACGGTTCTCATTTTTTTTCTAAAGAACCATTTTAGGAAAACAGTGAATTTTCAAGATCTCTTTAGCCTAACTTTCTGGAGAATCTTCAACTTTCAACATGCTGTTAAATGTGATTATCTAGTATCCAGACCTTCCAACTTTGTCAAGTCAATTTGGACATCGCAGGAGGATGTCCATGTTGCAGAATTGACTAATAAGTTCAACAGATAATTTCGGGATTTCTGTCTTGGTGCTGTGTCCAACGTATTACCATAACAGCGCTTGTCTTTTATTTTTGGATTTATTTCTTTTCATTTCTTACGCTATGACTATAAGTACGTGGTTATTGTTCCCGGGATATCTTAGCTTTATAAGTTTGAATTATTGGGTTGTGGTTTTGGTTGCCAACTAGTTCAATTAGATAAATCAAACCATTAGGGAAAGACTTGCCGGACTAAGACAATTAGGTCTTCTAATCAACACTAGCGAGACTTCTTTTTTTTTTTTGTGGCCCGCCAGAGCACAACTCACTTTACTTAATACTTGGGGAACTCAATCTCATAATGTCAAATAGAAGTGAATTCGAAGTTTTTGAAATTGTGGAACTCAAACTATGATAACACAACATATTTGAGATCGAAATAGTTTTTAGAATCATAGTAATCAAAGGGCATATTTGGTAAGCAGCCTATTTCTCTATTTTTCTGTTCTTTTTTTTTCCCGAAACAGAAAATTAGAAATTTATTTGTGTATATTAGTTAATTTTTCTATTCTCCATAATAGATCAATGGACATGAAATAGATTTTGAATAGAAACAAGAAATGAAAAAAAATTGTTCTTGGAACAAAAAGAGAAACAATATCATTTTAGAGAAACAAGCTTAGTATAACTCTACCCAATCGGGTACCCAACCTGCATATATGAATTATGTTAGCAACTGAGTTTCATTAAGTCCTTTTTTAATTGGGGATGGGGTGCGGTGCGGTGGGAGCAGGAGGGCGGAATTATATATTATCAATTTTTAGATTGAATTTTTAAATATTATATTTTGATTAAGTAAAGTTTCTTTTCTAGGATTCCTTGGGAATGCAAGAAGAAGAAGGAGGAGGAGGAGAAGTGAAAAAAGAAGAAAGAAAAACCCAAAACCCAATCGGAATCAGCTCGACTCAATTTGAACAGTCAAAGTACTCGAAATCATGTATTCGTTATCGCGCCTAACCTGAATCGAAAAACCCTTAAAATTTCGAGTCACAATAGGGCTAGCTATGGTATTTTTAACACCCTCACTAATTATTACATTGAATTTTCGAAGGTAATCTTGGAATATCTTGATCAGTTAAGCCCTTACAAAAGTCCAATTTTATTTAACAGGAATAGTTAAGTCTCCATTGATATTTTTTTAATCAAATAAAAAAGTTAGGAATAGAAAGTTTTACTGTCGTACCGAATGTATTTATGTTTTTTATTATTTTAGAGAGATAAATTTTGTGTAGTTACCAAACGCATTCTTCCGCTCAGAAAATCGTCTCGAGAATATAAATAAAAAGGCAATTTATGAACAGAAATTGTTCTAGAAAAAGGAAATGTTACCAACTCACCCTAAAAGATTAATTAGTTTTTGCAATCGTTTTGGAATTAGAACTCTTGAGTTTCTATGGTTGAAAGAAGTTACATTGAAGGGCTAAACGTTCTGTATTTATACTACTAAAAGCCAAAACCTTGAATTTGGTCTCCTCTCTCGAAATGTTTCATTGTATTCTTGACAAACACTATTCCCTTTATTGAAAAGGAGGCGACGGCTGCGATCGGGCGACGCACGTGACGATGGACTGTGGAGATCGGAAGCGCATGAAGGCTCCGGCTAAAGCGGCACGGCGTTTCGGTCGGGAAGGGCCCCACTCTAGCGTCGGAAAAACTTGCATTTTGTCAACTTTGACAGGCTGTAATGACAGCACTTGCCCGTTCATCGGTCCTTGAAATCTGATCTCGAGTGCTACCGCTCATCCTTGCTATAAAAAAACTACCATCACCTGCAAATAGAAAAAAAAAAATTCAGATTCTTTCAGTTAAGCCATCAGGATTCATAACTTCAATCTTAAAAAAAAAAATTCGTGACACTCGGATCTATATCCGTGAAGATTTAAGAATTTATGAGCTTCGTAATGGAACATCTGTGCACTTCCAGATCTAGTCAAATTCTATTTTTCTTCTCAGCTCCCACACCATATGCTTCCTCCATATGGTCCTTCCTTATCAATGTTATCATGTATCGATAAGATTCAGATTAATCAACATCTTTTCCGACTGAAATCTGAAGATCCAGCTGGTGCTAGCGCAATCATCACTCGTGCACTTGTTGGCAATTTTGAGAACTAAGCTCATCTACCGCGCGGGATTGACCATCGCAACGGGGCCACGGTGTTAGGACTTTGGAGACATGTGAACAGAGCATTGCTAGCGAGGAAAGATCAAGGATTTGGTGGGAGGAAGAATTTGAATATTCTGATCTCTTCACATTAACAACTGCATAGTAAGGTTTATGAAAATAAATCTACCTAATAAGAGCTGGCTACCCCGGAGATTTAGTCAATTTTTGTGACTAATATTTTAGAAAACCATGGATATAAAAAAAAATAATCGATGTGTGGGTACTTGCTTATTGCTTTTTAGCCAAGATTAGTTTCTCCCTCGAAGTGGAAGAAATATAAAGTAAAAAAAAGTGACGCTCGGCATGTAAAATTATGATATAGCATTTCTTGTTCAGGTTCTAACGGAATTTTGAGGAAGCGATCCACAAAATTCATGCTTATTCATTTACTACTAGCAAGATGAAGGCATTTGAGTTATTGTAATTAGGAGAAGAATTAGAATTTTTTTTTTTTTGAGGATGATCGACTTGACCCCATTTAATTAGGATGGCAACAATAATGAATGATGCCTTGCCGCACCGAAATGCATCCACACGTTTTCTTTTGCCTAGCGGACTTCTTTTGAGAAAAATCTTGCCGAGAACCCAAAAGGCACGCTAGGAGTATTGGGGGTCCTTCTTTCCCACAATCGCATGACCCGACTTCTTTTTATTTGCTTATTGCTTTATTTCTTTTCATCATCACTTTGGCTTTTTTTTAACAAGATTTTCCTCGGATCCTGTCGGGCCAGTTTGGCCGTGAATCCCGGTCGGGGTACCCAAGAAATGGGTTTGTGCTACTAGCTAGTTATGTTGCAAAGAACTAAACGTGTGCACAGGCAGACAGAATTCCTACATAGAGCATTATTATCTAATTCTCTTAGTAGGTCATCCCTCACAGGAAAGAGTTCACTATGACCGTGCTGCTCATGAAACTAAAAAAAAATCCAAGAAAATTATTATGTAAATTCATCTACGGCTTTTTATTATTTATTTATTTATTTATGGCTTTAGAAAATAATAATTTATCTTGTATATATAAAATAGATATTTGATATACAACATATCTCACCGTATTAAAATTCTCTATTTTTTGAGAAATTATGTATTGACATGTCGTGTCGTTACAGCATAGGCTACTAGTCCTCAAATAGGTGAGCTGATTACTTTGGTAGTTGAATTGATAAATGTTTCTCTTGGCCAACAATTTGATAAATGATTCAGACTGCAATTTCAACATTTTCTAGTAAGGTTTCAATTCAGAACTTATAAAATAACATGCTTTCAATGTCTCACGTAACTGACTTTACTCCATGGCACTTTTTCATTTTAATTGCTAACAGTAAAATGCAGATTTTTCCTTTCAATTTTGTCTAAAAAGATGTGCGCTCTTAGCTCATAACTACTCGCTCCTTATCATTTCGGATTATTTAAAATAAAAATAAAAAAATAATGGAAGAAGTCTGATCTCGAAAATCCGCGTATTAATTAGTGGAGTCTTAAGTCTCAATTATGGCGATTAGATTAGAGAGTCGAACTTTTCTTTTTAAATGAAAACTTTTCATTGTGCTATCCTCACCTTCTCTGCTCAAGATTTGAAACTCCCAAAGCCTTAAAATATACGTAGCACCGACACGATACAGAAAATGACACGGCACGACTCGGCTCAGGTTAATCGCATCGAACGAGGGTTGGACGGTCGTGATCGAAAACTGAGCCACGTCAGCTACCATGACGAAAAAACTGAGAAGCAAGCGTGCACTGTTATCTTTGACAGGCTGAAGTGGAAGTGACACTGTGATTATGCACAGGGCACAGAAGCAAGCAGCCTCGTGCAGTCATCCATCCCTGTCGATCTGCGATAAAGTTGAGTGTGCAGTAGCCCCGACAAAGACAGGATAATTCAAACTCAATAATATAAAAAAGTGGAAGGGCCCCACTCTGGTGTGGAAAAAACCTGCATTTTGTTAACGCGCAATGACAACAATTGCCCACTCATCGCTCCTTGTGATCTGATCTCAAGTGCTACCTCTCATCTCTGGCATTCCGCCATTCGCCTGTGTTTCAAGCCCAAGTCAAAAAGATGTTTCAGTGCTTGGGGTTGCCCCGTATGGTGACGGTTGCTGCATCGCTTTCTCTGCCATTTTGTTCAAAGAATTACTGAAGAAGAAAAGAGCAGGTCGGAACGCTGTTGAGGGCGGCGCAGATAGTGTTTCAGCTCAAGGACTGGAGCCGGGGAGAGTGCTGCTCGTACCTGCACTTCGCCACCAGTCAACGAAACGGCAACATCTTCAGGACACGACTGGGAAGTATTTTTGAGTTCCGGATCAGATACCCGATCAGGTTTTACGGACTTCATTTACACCAGTCTGACAGGCGCAGGAATCCGCACATTCAAGGACGACAAAGAGCTCCGCGTTGGGGAAAAGTTTGCCCCAGAACTTCTCCAAGCAATTATCAGTCGAAGATCTCAATACCTATATTTTCGAAAGGTTATGCCTCCAGCGTATGGTGTCTAAAGGAGCTAGTCCAGATGGTCGAGTGCCAGAAATCTGGGGACAAAAGATCATGCCCATTTTTTATGATGTGGCCCCTTCAGAGGTTCGATACCAAACGGGAGTTATGGAAGGGCCTTTCGTTCGCATGAAAAGAAGAAGCGAATCGACAAAGAGCCGATGCGTCAATGGAAGGCTGCTCTTGAAGAAGTATCGTCTCTAAACGGATGGGACCTGCACAGCATGCCCAACAGGTGACTGCTTTAGCATTCCATTTCACGTGCCTGGATCAATGAAATTCGTTGCATTTCAATTGGTTTACTTTTGTGGTTGAGATTAAATTTCATGCTATTGAAGTTATATTGCAGAAGCCAGCATGCATGTATCATGTGGGCCTCAGCTCCCGCTCTCTGCATGCGGGTCGAGCAAAAGTAGGAGAGATAAGAGTTAAAGTTAGAGATAGGACGAACAAAACAAAAAATTATGCCTGCATAAATCACACTAAATAATAGCACGATCCCAATTTTGTCCTTTTTCATTCCAAACCAACATTTTCTTCAGTTCAGGTCATTTATTAACCAGTAGTACCAACGCTAAATCATCTACAATGATATAATCCTTGAAGATCACATCGCAAATAGGTTTGTAGTTTTCAATTTGTCTCGTCAAAACATAGTTTGGTCGTCTCACAGTTTTCTAACTCATTGCCTTTTGACCTCCTACAACACCGCACGCCCAGCAGGTGACTGATTTTAGCATTCTTCCTGTGCCTTGTATCATTAAAACTCAATTCGTTTTCGATTGGTTTGTTTTTCTAGATGTGTTGGTCTAGTTGAAATTGAATTTTATGCTATTGAAGTTATGCCGCAGAAATCACGCTAAATAATGGCACAATCCCAAATTGTGTTCTTTTTTTTTTTTTTTTTTTTCATTTCAACAACATATTTGGAAGTTTAGGTCATTCATTAACCCTTTTATACCACCTTTAGTTCATGCACGATAAAACAAATCCTCGAAGAACACATGTCGGATAGGTTTGTAATTTTCAATTTCGTCTTGTCAGAACATCGTATGGTTCAACGCAATTTTCTAACATCGTCTGGTTCAACACAATTCTCTAACTCATTTGCTTTTGATGTCCAACAAACACTAGACAAGAAGGTGAATTTGCAAAAAAGCTCACTGAGGAGGTTTTTAGAGAATTGAAAAAGGCTTATTGGAAGTATCAGATTGCTTGGTCAGCGTTGACAACCATGTGGATGCAATCATGGAAATGATAGGTGCTCAGACAAGTGAAACACAGATCATAGGAATTTATGGGATGGGTGGCATCGGAAAAGACAACTATTGCGAAAATCATCTACAATCGACTTTCAAACAAATTCAAGGATTGTTTGCTTTCTGTCCACATCCGGAAATGTCAAAACGCAAAGGCATTGAATTCTTGCAGAATAAGCTCATCCATGACATCCTGAAAGATAATACTTGGATATAAGAACCGTCGATGAGGGATTGAGATCATCAAATGTAGGTTGTCTAATAAGAGTGTCCTCCTCCTTCTCGATGACGTGGAACAAGAATCTCATATCATGCCCTTGTAGGTAGGCATGATTGGTTAGGCAGAGGAGCAAAATTATTATTTACCACAAGAAAGAAAAGTATTCTTGATGCTCCCGAAGTAGTGGACTGCAGTATGAGATTAGCATCATGGATCCCAATCAGTCCTCTTCACTTTTTAGCAACCGCTTCAGAAGAGATTCTCCTTTGGATGAGTATATTGACCTATCCATTAGAGCGATACGCATTGCCGGAGGTCTTCCGCTAGCACTCGAGGTCATGGGTTCACTTTATGTCGCACTAAAATGGAAGATTGGGATGGCACATTGAACATGTGGGAAAGTGTTCCTGAATGGGCAATTCAAAGTAGGTTAAAATAAGCTATGAAGCATTAAAGGATAATCGGCATAAGCAAATATTCCTCGATATAGCTTGTCTTTTCATTGGATATGACAAAGACGTTATGGTTCATTTTTGGGATGAATCTAAATATCCA
>JAGVVM010013586.1:0-10085 GCA_019149425.1 Psidium friedrichsthalianum
AATTTTCCCTACAACAGTCCCCCGCTCTCTCGGCACCCAAAAGGGACCAGTCCCCCCCCCAAGACTCGCTCCTGCCGAGAGCTGCTCCTCTTCTTGCCGTGACCAACAACACGGTCGGGTCGACCTGGCCCATCGGACCGAAGCCCGAAACCTAGGACCTAGGACTTAAAAGGACGAAGCTTTGATTTTCATAATTTTCGCAGCCGAAGGCCCGAAGTTCGAAACCAATGTCTAGCCGGAGCTAAATCTCCGGCGGGACATATCAAATCGCCCAACAAAAACACATCCAAAACCAAAGTTAGTTAACATAATCAACCAAGAAAGCATCTCAGAGGCTAGGGAAACTTACCTGGCGATTGAGAGCTCGGGAAGCCATGAAGGTGTTCGAGGACTCGGGACAAGCCGGGGCACAAGTCAAAGGTGTGGTATTCACGGGGTTTAATAGGTCATACAAAGAGCAATGTAAACACTGATTTGCGGAATCAGCAAACACGTGGGGGAAACGATCTAGATAAAGAATCCGGAGAATGATTTAAGAGATGGAAAATCCACAAGGATGGAACTCCGAACCATTCACTAAAGGCATCTATGCTTATCGGTGACGAAATGACGTACGTGAGTTCTGGCGATTATCCTAAGTCCAGGATACTAGAACACCAAAGTTGGAGCTCGATCCCTAGCCAAGATGGTCTGATTGAAGCTCTTGGAGGTTCTCACACACGGCCAACTCCTCCAAGGCAATTTCAACAGGTCCCCCCCCCCCTCTCTCTCTCTCTCTCTCTCCTCCTTCTCTTCTCTCTCTCTCCTCTCTCTCCTCTCTCTCTCTCCTCTCTCTCTCTCTCTCTCTCTCCAACCTCCTAAATCTAGACCCCCATTTTATCAACCAGGCCGACCTAAATTGTTTAATGTAACTTCACTCCTTAGCCTGTTGCGCGAAGAAGGGAAGGAGAAAGAACCAGGAATGGTTCTGGGCGTCCGAGTCAAAAGGGTTTGACCGGGTCGGGTCATCCGAACCGGGTTTGACCCGATGAGTTGAAAAACCCAAATTCGGCCCCTAAATTCAAACCAATTTTTGTCCCCCAAATTGATACCATAATTAGGTTTAGGACCAAAGTTCTTTTAGAAAATGATTCTTTTTCCTTGAAATTTTCACAATTGCATAAAAATCCCAATTCTAAATTTTGACCGAGGACCCGTTGCAAAATTCAACCCTTAATGACGTTTTTTGCAAAATGAAATGTCACCAATAGATTCAGAAGGCAAAAACTATAGGGTGACTCTGCCCAAAATTTTCCAAATTTGGTCCCTGAAACAATTTTAATTGCCCATTTAAGTGTTTTAAGGACTTAAATTGAAAAACTGAAAAATTGCTCTTGGCCTTTTCGCAAAATTGGACAATTCCAGTGGATTTTGGGCCTGAATTAATGTGGAAAAGATGGGATGACACGACTCAAAAACGTAAAAATAAAAAATTAAAGAATTAAAAAATTGAAATTTGCTCTAGATTTTTTCAATTAATTGAAAATGTGATTAAACAAAGAAAAAACCCACATTTCCAGATTAATTTTTTTCAAAATTCCTTGGTCAAAATGAAGGAGACAAAATAAAATATAAAATATGCGACAATTTTTCGTATTTTTATGGCCACGAATGCTATTTTTTTTATGAAGTTTTTTAGTTTTATATTTTCTATAAAAAATATTTAAAAATGCAAAAAATAAGGAAAAATTATTTTTTGTTCAAAATTGGTTCCTTAGGCTAGCTAGGGCTTCCAACAAAGTTAATTTTTGTAATTTTCTCATTTTTTTGAATTTTTTTATGAATTTTTGAAAATAAAATGCAAGAAATACTGAAAATATGAAAAATTATTTTTGGCTCAAAATTGGATACACAGGCTAGACCAAAGGTCCCACAAAGCTATTTTTCAATTTTTTGAATTTATAAATTTTTTAAACAAATTTTCTTTAAAAGCACATTGGCCAAAAATCACAAAGTTTCAACACCACTGCTATCTCCTTTCTCTTTATCTTCATCGGGTCTCCAATTTCGGGATTACGCCCCAAACCACAAAGCCTGTCTATCCTTTCATTGACCTATCCTTCTCTTTCAATAGGTGTTCATACTTTGAGATCGGTCGTTCGATTGGTCGTTAGTTGAAAGAAGTCATCAAATATCTGCCTTCAAAATGCTCCTGAAGGTTAAACTTAACCCATTGAAATCACGGAAGTAAATTCTTTTCAGTAAAGGGATGTCAGCATCGGGTTTCTTGATTTTTTTTTTAACGAGGATAAAATGGTCCACCGGTCTCCCGCTATACTGGTGCATTCTTTGCTAGATCGGCGAGCCCGTACCGATAACTTCGAGTACTGACCGCATAAAATTGAGACTGGGAATTGCCTATTCCATCTAAGCCCATGTTTGGATTGAATTTGTGGTAGATTGGGTGTACCAAGTAAAGCTGCCTTGACAAGGAAGGGAAACAACTTGTGCCTTAAACTTCGATTGTCCCTGATTCTTCCACACTGTGCCAAAAATCCTCCTACGTGCTCCACGCGTTGACTGGTCTTTTAACTTCTCTAGTGAAGACAGCAAAATCAGTGTGTTTTAAATCCTCTCGGGTACGGAAGATTATCCACCCAGTTTGGTGTGGCTTCCTGTACACTGGCCTTGGAACACCCCTGTCTACTCCCAACTGCTGAAGCACTATTTCAGCTACTCGATCTGGGTTCCATGGCCTCACATTCTGCTGGCCGACCCACGCTTTTTGCCCCCTAGAATCAACCGGTACTAGTCTATCGATTCCTTGGTTCTCCACGTTGAAGTTAACAGGTGGTACTGGTCTACACAGTTGATTTCCAATGCCGTGTGGATATGTCGAAACTCTAGGAGGTCTCATTGGTTCTGGATTGGGTACGTTCGATACCGGATGTATATTTTGGATATTTGGGTTAACTATATTAACTTCAACTGAACTGCCTTGAGGGAAAGTATACCCACTGACTCCATTCACCAAGTTCATTTGAGTTGGATTCTCTAATCTTGGTATGATCCTTACTGGAGGAGGCTGTAGAGGTACCCCTCCACTACTTTGGCTAACGATAGGAGGACCATATATCGGAAGATAAGGCATGGCACTAGAAGCATTAACTTGAAAAGGCAGTCCTTGAGACGATGAACCTGGTTGAGATATCACCTCATTTATCGCGTTGACCACCATCGGTTTGATGACATCGGTGACGTGTTGGATCATGTGGTTGGTCAATTCATTTTGCTGTTCCTCGAACATCCTCTTTATCGTAGCTACCAGTATAGCATCTGGTGCTAGCGCACGAGCTTGATCATCTGTCAACTGCCGTGGAATGTCGGTAGTAACTCCGACCACTATATTCGCTGCCGAATGCTCGGATTAATTACTAGCATTTGGATTGTTGGTGTTGTCGTTCTGACCATCCAATTGATTTCTTATTCTCACCATTTTTCCAAAACTTACCACGAAGGTCCCACCAGGCATGCCAAAAAGATGTTCACGCGATTTAGATCGGAAATATCTTTCACTGAAATTCGTGCTTCGATTTTTATTAAGAAAGGTTCTGTGGCTCTGTTTTGATGAAAGATTGGGGCGAACAAGCGAACGAGTATGTGTAATTAGCGAAAGTGATGGAAATAGCGAAAGACCTACTAGCTATGCTACTCCTACTTGCTTGGAAATGAAAATAGATTGCCTAAATCTGAAAGTACAAGGAACGAAAAGTACAAGAAAGTAAAGGTTACACTATGAACGACGATGAAAACTAGAACTTCAAAGAAACAGAGTGTTTTTCTCTAGATGATTTCGAGGGGCCTCCTCACTCCTTTCTTCTGAGTACTTATCCTTCTTGCATTTCCAACCGCTCAAGCAGTTACTTTTCGATTTCAAATCTTTGAATTTTGGCGCTACTGTTCACCTCTCATGATTCTTATAACTGACTCATGTAAATCGAGACCCATGTCTTCCATGATTTGCAACCGCATGGTTAACCGCCTCTTTTCGAATGATATCTCTTGATTTTAGAAACCTGTTCGCGCCCGTGAGTCTTGCTCTGTATTTCTCGAATTTCGAGAAGTAATCTCCATGTTGCATATTTAAGATACACCGAATCCAAGTACACCATATCCTTCATTCGATACATTTTTTTTAAACTTCCCGAATAGCACACACACATCCCGAATGGCGAAACACCAACTTATCATTCAGTATGACGTTTTCTCCCTATCGTAGCTCGAGATCTATTAACGGCACCTTTTCACACGTCTTTTCCAAGATACCAAATTGAACTACAATATTCCGGTATCAACAGAGACCCACCACTACACTACAAACATGCTACCCTTATCATCCATCAGTTCATCATATGACAGCTGGTCTGAACCCAATTAACAGGCTAAGTCAAGTAGACCAATCAAGCTCATTAAGTTCCAGGAATATGTGAAACCGACGCTAATGTCCGCTGAAGGCCGCGAGTTCCCCGACAATTTGGACATTGTGATCAAATTTGTTCATGTCGCCCATATACCGAGCCCATGCAAAAAATAGTTATATATAGGGAGAGAGGACTACAATGAAATTGGGAGTGATCGGCTCTCGATCCGATCCCACTCATAAACCAGAAGGAAGATAAGGAGCCTAAAGTCCACTTCCCAAGGTGTCACGGTGAAAGCCACGAGTAGAAAGATCAAAAGCGATACTCCACCATAAATCTTTCAAGCAGGAAATCTCAAGGCACACAACAAAAACAAAAGCCGTCCAATAAGACTTCTCATCTTGTTTTTCTCTTCATTGAAATTCAGAAGACTCCACCTTATTAAGAGCAGCATGCAACAAATTTATTTAGTCTTACATGCATGCAGACATTTGAAAACACCAAAAACAACCTTACGTTTCTTTCTACTTGGGTTAATTAAAACCTAATTAGAAAGATATGGCGCTGGATGAAAATGTCAACAGAGTTCACAACCAGAAAATGCATGTCCCCAGGTACTCTGGAAAAAAGATCAAATTAAAGAAAGATCTGAACTTTCCATAGAGAGCCCCTTCTCTTTCTAAAGGTCCACGCACAGGTAGGAGATCACCGACCCAGCCCTGCGTCTGGTCCTCTCGCTGACTTGAACTTCTCGACCAGGACCTTCTTGATGTTGGGGCAGCTGGAAATCACAGTTGCAACTCCGGCCGCGGTTATGCCATGGCAATAGACCATGTGGCACGTTTCAAGCATGCTGCAGTTTCTGACCAGATGGGACAAACCAGCGTCCGTTATTTCGCGGCAGTGAGAAATGATTATCTCTCTCAGCAAGGGACACCCTTCTCCTAGCTTCGCCATTGCCATGTCCCCCAATTTCTGCGGAGAATATTTTGATTTCACAAATAAATTCGTGTCCAGTAGGTTACAAGGGAAAAATGGGTTCTTGCATCTAAAAGCCAAAAGGAACAAAAGATCGGGTTTGTGGCAATCCAGAGGGAAACAAGATTGAGAGCTAACTATTTATTAAGACAGATCAACAGAAGCAAACACTGTACCAACCCACTCAAGACTCCTATACAACTGCAGTAACACCTCCATCAAATTGAAAAAGATTGCCAGCGGCCCCTGGGCACCCAGTAGTGAGCAAATTCACAAGAAGAAATTAAAGGACTCCCAGAATTAAAAAATGAACCAAATATTTCCTTTTGTACCGAAATTTGGACAGAAAAGCTACGCAACTACAGATGTTCTATTGTCAAAGAGGATAGAGAACAAGCAGTAACAGGATTATGGGCAAACAAAATGCAAAAGTTTCCACAATAGAAAAGAATAAACACAAGCAGTGCAACACTTAACAGAAAGATTTCAAGGGAAGAAACCGTTTATGGGCCAAATTTTTTTTTTTTTTCGAATTAGCTGTCTTATTACCCTTTCTTCTACTGTTCTTTTATATTCCTCATGTAAAACATTTTTCCCTGTTAACAAAGCACTACTTTATAAGAAAAAGAAATATTTCAAGGGAACAGATAGGAGTGGAAGTCTCAGAGAGAGAGAGAGAGAGAGAGAGAGAGAGAGAGACCTGAAGGACACTAACATCAAGGGAGCGGAGCTGAG
The DNA here is from genome assembly GCA_019149425.1 of Psidium friedrichsthalianum. Classification (NCBI taxonomy): domain Eukaryota; kingdom Viridiplantae; phylum Streptophyta; class Magnoliopsida; order Myrtales; family Myrtaceae; genus Psidium; species Psidium friedrichsthalianum. Next base: position 6,114 of record JAGVVM010013586.1, read on the forward strand.
GGCAACCTCTTGCAATGGCTATAATTCCAGAATCACCAATCTGATGACAGCCACTGACATTTAGATCAGTTAAGTTGCAACCCTTCCCAATAGCAATTAGACCCCTGTTGCCAACTCTACATCAAGATAATCATAGGGTCAGCAAGATATCAAAGGCGTCAAGAATCCAATAGGTTCACAATGTTACAAAGGAGTGGCTAAAAAGAGTAGAACCACCACAACAAACTAAACCTATTCCACTATTGAGTTGTCCAGATAAGTGGGGTTGGCTTCATTAAGGGGGTAGAGAAAATAGATGATAAAACAAGCTCGACAGCTGACTATAACAAATGATAGCTAGTCTTTTAATATACATGAGAGAGAGAGAGAGAGAGAGAGAGAGAGAGTTGCAGCACAAATGCGGAAGATATCTAGAAGACCATTACCTATCACAAAAACGAATGCTTAGATCTGTCAGAGCCTTGCAGTGCCGACCAATAGCAATAATTGCCTTGTCACCAATCTATTTGAGAGAAGAAAACGATTTAAACAATAATTCATGTCACATGAAGAACAAAATAACCACCAAGAATTAATCCTTGCCTCTGACAACCACTATGCTCTGTAGAACAGCAACAAGGTTTTCATTGGGAAAAAAGTAAACCAGAAGTCCTAAAAGGACTAGTGTCACGGTTTAAGAAACAGACCCAACGGCAGCAAAAATCTTGATGTGCAGATCACAAATGACTCTAAAATAATTTTCTCTCTTCCCTCTTACTCTTCTTCTCTACCCTAATTTTAGCTTAAATTGCCATTCATCTGTGGTTTCTACAAAGGAGTGGCCTTTGATCATGGCCTCAATTGCTTCCTTCCTCCCAAAAAACCTAAGCTCAAGAATACAACTCATGGCCACCACCCCTACTTGTGTTAAATGAAAATTACAGCAGTATTATTTAGTAGCACCAAAAAGTCAGCAATAAGAGGCACACAGAGAGTCAACCAGATAGCATCGGCGAATATGAAGCCTCCTCAAATTGATGCAGCCTTTGGCTATACTGATAATTGCTTCGTCTCCTATGTTGGAGCAATCGACCAAGTGAAGAGCTCGCAAAAATTTACAGCCCCTACCAATTTCAAGAAGTGCACGGCCGCCAATTCTTTGGCAGTATAGCAAAGCCAACTCAGTGAGATTCCTGCATACGATTGAGAGCTTTAAGCTAAAACAAACAAAAAACCACAATTATATAGCTCAGCTAAATGTGAAGATCTAGAATTGGGCTACATCTTGCTCTTTCTCCATCAAATGCAAGCTGTAAGAGATCATCTTGGTCAAAGATAAATAAAACCTAGTATGTCCATCATGGAATGTAAGAGAGAACATAGAGAAATAGCTAAGACATAATTCCTTGAAAACCATGTCTACCAGTAAAATGACCAGAGTAAAGGATAACTCTGCCTGTCTGGTCAAAAAACAATGGACACCCTATTGAACCTTAAAAAGTATTGCGAATTGCACAGCTAAATTGATTATCTAAGTTGACAATTCTTTTGATCATCCGGTCTACGCATCGGACATAAAGACATGACACCAAATCAAAGGGCATATTTCGTTACAGTTCTTAATCACTCTGTTGGCAAGCTAAGCTGTCAATTCAAAATGTGGTGCCAGTGAAAAAACTAGTGAGCAGTTCTCATGATGGGAGAAAACATCATTTGGAACAAGGATGAGAACCTTGTAATATACATGAACTTCAGTAGAGAATACTAATGAGAGCAAGAAAGCAGCCAAATTAAAAGAAATTAACAAGCTACTTGCAGAAAAAGCATAAATTCTACATGTTATGGCTCCTGACTAGTAAAATTCCTCGAAGTTATGAGCCCGCAACCAAGGGCTGATAGAACAACCAATAGAAGCTACCATCCAAACGAAGGCCAAAAAAAAAAAAAGCTCTAAAGAAGCTCTCCTAGTTTTTTATGGAAAACTTATAGAAACATACGGGCAAGACCTCCCAACTGACTCCAGTCCAACAGTCCCAATGCCATGGCAACCATTCACTTCAAGATGAGTAATTTGTCTGCAGCCAGTTGCAACTATTCCCAAACCATTGTCCGTGAGGAAATTGCAGTCAGTCAGAGTTAGACTCTTCAAACTTTTACACCCATTCCCAACCGAGTGTAAACCCCTGAAACAAGATGCAGCAAAAGTCAAATGAAAGCATAAAGAAATTTTTTGAAAGGCTGGACGAATGAGCTTTTACTTGATGCCGTGTAAGATAGAAAGGTTACTAATATAATACTCTTTCCAGAAAAGCCCAAACAGAATACAAGCATATCCTAGGCATCGTGGAAGTGATCTATCAACAATTTCAATTAACAGAATAACAATTAATAACATGAGGGGAAGAACAGTATCTGCTACAGTGCTGCTTCTCAGTTTTAAAACCTTTTCATGCATCATCAACCAAAAATGACAAGAAAGTGGAAGGACTCTTGCAAAGCTTCATCAAACATACGGAGAAGAACTAGCCAGGGGAGTGTAAACTTTAAATAAGAAGATTGAAGAGTTACTGACATATCAGTGAATCTCGGGAAACTGTTTAGAGCTAGCTCCTCTAATGACGAACAGCACCTGCCTACAGTCCTCAGGGTTTCATCTGTAACATTTACACAATGAAGCTTCAAGACCTTCAAAAAATGGCATCCTCTGGCCACAGCGAGAAGCCCACTATCATGCATGAACTCTGAATCCAATGACAATGTCTCGAGATACAGACAGTGAGAGCTCACTGCTTCTAGGGAAGCATCGGTTATTTTTGCACAGGCAGCAATACCAAGAGATTTTAGTGATCTCCCACACCGAGCGGTTAATTCAACCAACCCCTTGTCAGTCAAGCCCTCACAAAACCGCAAATTCAACTCTTCAAGTTGCTTGCAACACTCTCCAACAGCAGCTAACCCTTGATCTCCAACATAGCAACCCTAGAGAGGGAAAAAAGATATCTTTGGAATTGCAGAAGAGAGAATATAATAGAAACTGCATGCATTAAACATTCTTGATAAGCAAAAGTGTAAATGTACTATTACTAGCTTGTACGAAAATTAATGTCTCCTTTAGAAAGCTCCGATTAAATAAAAGGAGTCTAACCACTAGGTAGAAGGTTGATGAGATTAGGCAACAAAATCTACAGATAGAGAGATGACAGTCCTGAAAATTAGAAAAATTAATAAAGTAAAGTATCTACCTGTAAGTCCAAAGATTTCAAGGACATACAACTCTCAGCAAGGGATCTTAACCCTGCACTTGAGACGTTGGAGCACCAGATTAAGCTTAACTTCTCCAGCTTCGGAAAACCTTCACCAAGAACAGCTAATCCACGATCTGATAGTGAATAAGACTCAACAACGTCTGCAACATCGCTTCTCTCAGTTTCATTGTGCAACATAAGAAATAAATGTGCTGCGTCTGCGAACTGATCATTGAGATGTCTTCTTCCCTGAGAAGTAAATAAAATTTCTCACAAACCATGCAAATGACAATAAACCTGCGTGAAACAGATATTGTAGCAACTTTAAACCATGCTGAAGAGGTTGGTTTTGCCAAGATGATGCACTTGCACATGGTAGTCTAGCTGCTTCACAACCCTATTTCTTTACTTCTCAATTAGTTACTAGCTTTCAGGTGCGATGAGGACTCTTCTATACCAAAACATTTCCCCCTTATGTCTTTTCATTTCAAGTTGTTTTCATCTTCTTCTTTCCCTTTTCATAAACCTTCTTCAATGTTCTTAATGCGCTGAACTCCCTTGGATTTGCTTGCAGTACCTCTAGGGGTACTTTTTTTTCGTCTCTCTTTAATAGAAACCATTATTATTATTATTTTTTTGGTAAGGATAAAAACCATTAATTTGTCTCCTCACAATTCAAAAAACTTCATTGTTATTCTTTTCCTCTTTATCGTAGTACTTCTCATTCAATAAAATCAATCACCTTAAT
>JAGVVM010013588.1:0-10542 GCA_019149425.1 Psidium friedrichsthalianum
TTCACCGCCACTTCTTGCCACATACTATTCCCGCTCAAGATTCATTTAAATTAGTTAAAACCTCTAAACTTCACTCATAAAGTTAGGTTGCCATAGATTAGTCTAAGGACCATTCTAGCAAATGTTTTGAAAAATTTATCGTAATGGAGCATATTTGAGAAAAATCAATTTCTGTGGGCTGTGAATATGTTGTGGATTGGTAAATGTTGCTGTCCATGACTGAATAAGGCTGTTTGGGTGGTTACCTGTGGGTCTCCAGATTCTCTACCGAATTAGTTTTGAGACTTTTATTTTCCAAAAACGCCCAAATAGTGTTTTGGATCAATGCACGCCCACGATACTGTTCACGTGCTACCAGTTTGATTTTAGTGAAATGACAAGTTTTGTGAGTCTGTGGATTTAGTACCGAAAAATGGGATTTATAAGCCTTGGGCAAAACGTTTCGAGGAATACCTTTACGTTACTATTCCAAATATTACCGTTGTTATATTGAAGAAAAGAATCTTTTTTCTTATATTCATTGAGAGAATACAAGGAGAATATATACAGGAATAGAAGACCTAAATTAGGTAAGAAACCTATTTTAGGTAAAGATCCTAATTAGCCCATAATCTCTGTCAGTATCTAATTTACAGCTATCAAAAAACAAATCACATAATATCACATAATATCCCAAATAATTAGGGAGAGATTATAGGAGATTTTCCAACACTCCCCTCAAGTTGGTGAGTGAATATTTTCCATGCCCAACTTGCTGATAATCTCCTGAAATCTCGACACTGGTAGGCCTTTGGTCAGTACATCAGCTAGCTGATCCTTGCTAGGAGTGTAGGGAGTACTGATCAAACCAGAATCAAGCTTTTCCTTTATAAAATGTCTGTCTACCTCAATATGCTTGGTTCGATCATGCTGAACCGGATTGTGAGCAATGTTGATTGCTGATTTATTATCACAATAGAGTCTCATAGTTCCTTCATGATCCACTTTGAGATCTTCAATGACAATTCTGAGCCACAAAAGTTCACATATCCCATTCGCCATTGCCCTGAATTCAGCTTCAGCACTAGATCTAGCAACCACATTTTGTTTTTACTCCTCCAAGTGACAAGATTTCCCCCAATAGCCAGATGTGGACCTTCTATCTGTTAGTGACCCAGCATAATCTGCATCAGTATAGGCTTCAAGATTCAGCTTGTCGCCTTTTTTAAACAAAATACCTTTTCCAGGAGTAGCTTTGAGGTAGTGAAGAATCCGGTAGACAGCTTGCATATGTTCTTCTTTAGGATCATGCATGAATTGACTTACAACCCCACAACATAGGCTATGTCTGGCCTAGTATGAGACAGATAAATAAGCCTTCCTACTAACCTTTGATATCTCCCTTTCTCAACTATGCCACTCTCTCCCTGTCCATCCATTTTATGGTTTGCATCAATAGGAGTGCTGACCGCCTTGCTATTGAGACATCCTGTTTCCTTGAGAAGATCAAGTATATACTTCCTTTGGGATATAAAAATACCTTTCTTAGAGTAGGCCACCTCGATACCAAGGAAGTATCTCAATTTTCCAAGGTCTTTGATCTCGAACTGTTGAGTAAGACAACTCTTAAGAGACTCTTGTTCAGCTTTATCATTACCAGTCACAACTATATCGTCAACATACACAAGAAGAGCTGTGACCATACCTTCATTTGAGTGTTTGATGAACAGGGTGTGATCCCCTCTACTTTGCTTGTAACCCATCTCAAGCATTGCCTTCGTGAACCTTCCAAACCAAGCTCTTGGGGACTGTTTCAGACCATATAGAGCCTTTTTAAGCCGACACACTTGATTGTTTCCAAAGTCCTTGTCAAAACCTGGTGGAGGCTCCATAAAAACTTCTTCCTCCAAATCTCCATGTAAAAACGCGTTCTTCACATCAAATTGCTGCAAAGACCAACCTAAAATAGCTGCGAGAGAAAGTAGCATCCGCACTGTGTTCATCTTTGCTACCGGTGCGAAGGTCTCTTGATAATCCACCCCATAAGTTTGGGTGTACCCTTTTGCGACCAGCCTTGCTTTATACCTCTCTAAGCTTCCATCAGCTTTGTACTTAAGGGTATAAACCCATTTACATCCCACTGGCTGCTTGCCTTTGGGTAAAGTCACAACTTCCCATGTATCATTCTTCTTCAATGCATTCATTTCCTCCATCATAGCTTGTATCCAATTCCTATCCTCAAAAGCTTCATGTACCGAATTAGGAATAGTAATTGAATCAAGAGCAGTAATAAAGGCTTTGTGTTGAGTAGATAGTCTTTGGTATGACACAAATTGGGAGATAGGGTGTTGGGTACATTTCCTGGTAGCTTTTCTCAAGGCAATAGGTAAATCCAAATCACTTAACTCTGGTTCATTAGAGGAAGGGTGAGTGATTTCATTACCTGATAACGGTTCGGATAACGGGACTTGATCCAGTTCCGGATTGAGCTTCATCCTTCTTGAGTAAACTTGCAGCTTGGTTGGTTCATTCTCAGGAGGACTAAATGATGATGATGAACTAGGCAAAGAACTTGACGGGGGACTCAATGAACTCGATGGACTCGATGAAGGACTCGGTGGACTAAGAGGGCTAGGACTAGACAGAGATGGGGAAAGAGATGAAGCTGGACTGGACGTCGTACTAGGTAGTGGAGGCAATGATTCAAACCCACTATCTTCATTAGGAGTCTCCCCCTGAAGATAGTGGTAGGAAGGAAAAAACGACTGGTTTTCATTAAAAGTGACATCCATGGAGACAAAAACTCGACGTGTTAAAGGGTCATAGCATTTATAACCTTTTTGAATATTAGAGTACCCAATAAAGACACACTTTAGAGCACGGGGGTCGAGTTTGTTTCGATTGTGATTATGAATATGCACAAATGCAACACAGCCAAAGACCCGAGGGGAGAGGTGATATTTATGGGAAACATCAGGGTAAAAGGTAGACAGGAGTTGTAAGGGACTCTTATTTCCTAAGGTTTTGGAAGGAACCCGATTAATAAGATATGCTGAAGTTAAAACAGCTTCTCCCCAAAATGCTTTGGAACAAACATTTGAAAGAGAAGAGCACGAGTAACATTTAGAAGGTGCCTATTTTTCCTTTCGGCAACTCCATTTTGTTGAGGGGTATTAACACAAGAAGACTCATGAATAATACCTTGAGTTTGGAAAAAATGATCAAGATACTGATTGAAATATTCCTTCCCATTATCAGACCTAAGTCTCTTAATTGACACCCCAAATTGATTGACTATCATTTTATGAAAGTTTTGGAATATAGATTGAACATTAGATTTGTCTTTCATAAGATATAGCCATGTAGTACGAGTACAATCATCGATAAAAGAAACAAACCATCTAGCTCCTGTAAAATTAGCAATTCTAGACGGACCCCACACATCAGTATGGATAAGAGTGAATGGTGTTGAAACTCTAGCATTGTTATTCAAAGGAAATGAGACACGATGATGCTTTGCAAGTTCACAAACTTCACAATGAAGATTTTCAACAGCAATATCTTTAAAATTGGAAGGAAACATAGTCCTAAGAAGACTGAACGGAGGATGTCCTAGCCGAAAATGGTGAAGCCAAATCTGAGATGAGTGGATAGGATTACAAGAGTTGTAAGAGGTACTATAACCCACAAGAGGCCAACCAGTTCTGCTCGAATCCCCAAGGTAGTAAAGCCCATTCCGTTCCTTAGCAAATCCAATCGTCCTCCCCGTTTTCAGGTCCTGCAAAACACAATGATCAATAGAGAAAAACACCTTGCAATTCAGATCTTTGGTAAGTTTATTAATGGAAAGGAGATTGGTGGACAGCTTAGGAACATGAAGGACATTGTCAAGTTTGAGTGATGGATTTAGAGTTATGGTTCCTTGGCCTGCTACGGTAATAGGAGATCCGTCTGCTATGGTGATACTCCTATTTCCTGGTGATGGTTTATAAGTATCAAATTTAGTGGGATCATGTGTCATATGGTTGGTTGCTCCTGAATCAAGAATCCATGAATTAGGGTACTGAGAAGCTGTTGAGTTTTCAGAAATTAGACACACACCTGACTGGGCCAATGAACACATATCGGAAGGCTTAGATAGGGAGTCAAGGAGAGCCCTGATTTTACCAACTTCTTCTCTGTTAAATATCTCCTCACCGACAGGTTGTATTGATCCATAGGGGCAGTTTCACCTTCTCTGGTCATGTGCGCTTGTGGCTGTCTTTTAGCTCTGCTGAGCACCTGCGTTCTTCCATAAAGCTTGAAGCAATTTTCTCTTGTATGGCGAGGTTTTTTGCAGAAACTGCACCACAATCCTTCACTGCCTGTTGTCTTAATCGGATCTGGTCTCATCCTTTTGTCAAGATTTGTTTCCTCCTTAATTGCTTTCATGGCGGATCCTTCGGTGTGTTGGTTTTCAAGCATCACAGTCCGTCGGCTTTCTTCTCCTCTTACAGTAGAAAAAACTTCATTCAAGGACGGCAGTCGCTTCTTTCCGAGAATTTGGACTCGAATCTGATCATAGTTTGCATTTAGACCTGCCAAAAACTCAAAAATCCTATCTCTCTCCATGAGGTTTCGGAGAGTATTAGTGTCTTCAGCACACCTCATCTGTATATTCAGATTGTGATCTATTTCGAGCCAGAGACCTCTCATGAGATTGTAGTAATCTGTAACAGAACAATTACCTTGTTTTGTTGTTGAAGCCTTTGTCTTGAGTTCATATATTACTGCTGCATCTTGAACTTTTGAATAAGACTGACAAACAGCCTCCCATATGTCCTTGGCAGTAGGGAGAAACATGTAGTTTTTGCTGATTTCAGGTTGCATTGAGCTCCACAACCATGACATAATTGAGGAATCTTCTTCGTCCCATGTCTGAAACTTGGGATCACTTTGTCCTGGACCAGTTCCTTCGAGATGACTGAGCTTCCCTTTTCCTTTAAGAAACGTCCTCACAATTTGTGCCCACTGAAGATAATTTTTTCCATCCAATCGGTATTCCCTCATGTTGGGAAAATCTCCGATCGATGAGTTGGATTGATCCGTAAGAGAGGACCCGGTTTGGTTGGAGATAGCCTTCCCTGAATCTCCCATTTGACAACTTGAAAGGACAGATTGTAGTAGGAGACTAAGAAGGGGTCGAGTACCAAGGGTGGTTATCACACAACGAAGGCCAGCAATAAGGCTGTTTAAGTCAGCAGTAAGGCTGAAAAGAAGACTGCAATGAAGCAGCAGTAGTGGGAAAAACAAGGAGGCAGGAAATTCAGATCAGAAAAAAAAACTAGGCTCTGATACCATGAAGAAAAGAATCTCTTTTTCTTATATACATTGAGAGAATACAAGGAGAATATATACAGGAATAGAAGACCTAAATTAGGTAAGAAACCTATTTTAGGTAAAGATCCTAATTAGCCCATAATCTCTGTCAGTATCTAATTTACAGCTATAAAAAAAACAAATCACATAATATCACATAATATCCCAAATAATTAGGGAGAGATTATAGGAGATTTTGTCATTTTGGGTCCCACGTGAGAAATTGGGCATTTTAATAAAATTGTGACGTGAAACAAATTGATTGGTTTGGCCATGGTGTCGACCATGTGAATCTGAATATTTGGGGAACGTGTTTTGAAAGGTGGCCTAACGTACCTGACCGATGATTTTTTTTCCCAAATGAATTTGATTGGTTTTATTGCCTAAAAGGCGAGTGTGACGATTTTCGCATGTGTGATTGCATATCATTGTGACTTGGCGTAATATGTAGCTAGAAAGTCACTTGGCGTAAAATGTAGCCTCAGAGGTGGAAAACGTAGCCTCGTGCTCCCTGATGCTTTTGACGCGGGTTAGCTGGAGTGATAAGGTGCCAACCTAAGGGCAACCTAGGCGTTCCATGCGCGGGTTGAGGCACGGACCTGAGGCGTCTACGATGTAAGTCGGACCTAATGCGCCTATCTGACGCGGGTCAAATTGGCTGTTGAGCCGAGGCTCATGATTGAGCATGCATGCATGAGTGATTGCTATGATTGTCCTGGATTGGACGTGTTTTTAATTGAAGGTTTAATTGCCTTATTGAGCCATGAATTGATTGCATTACTTTTGTGCTAACTCGATTTTGTGTCGTCCCGGATTGGATATGTTATAAATGTTTATATACTTGGCCACTCTGTGGCGAGTTTTCTAAATTGAACAGCTTTGAGATAATGGAATTTGGCCTAGTGATTTTGAGTACCTGAGTTAGAATCTGAGAGTTTGGTCTGGTTTATTTGTGTCTTGAGGAGGGGATTAGGGGTTAGCTTGTTGAGATTTATTCTCATAGGTGATTTTCCTACTCTCAGAACCCCAACTCCCATAGTGAGTGTAATACCAATAAGACAGGGGATCCAGAAGGAAATTGAGACTGCGACTCAGTCATTTTTGGAACTAGAGAGAAGGATGCACATAAGATACAAGAGTACCATATGAATAGATGTGGGAAGAAGGTAGTGACAACTCTACATGTATACAGTTTGGATGTACGGAGTAGGTTGAATGAAGTTATGATGTATAGGTGATGTCATCCTACTGGTTATATGCAAATATTGTATATGAGATGTAATATAAGGCTTGGCTTGCTGTAAAGATTTAATTGTCTCTCTATCTATCCCATTTTGTATATGTGATTGAAGGAGCTTGTTTCCGTTACCTAAGGAACTCTATGGTCATTTGTTTATGATGAGTTTCCCTGGGCCGTCGTGATTATCGACCATTCGACCGTACAGGTATGACAGAAGATGTCACATGGCTTGGGGTCCGAGGCGTGACACAAAGTGACAGTACAAGAAAAGACAAGAGAGATTCCTTTTAGAGCAAAGCTATTTGCCAAGGTCGAACTATGCAACATCTTAATGGAAAGCAAGTTCTAGGTCTCTTACTGTAGCTAATCGAAGAAATTTTTTTATTAGGTGAGACTTAAAGGTTGTAGTGAGCAACCATCAGGTAGGAGGTTTTTCTAGAAAGAAAACCCGAAGGTTAGGCCTTGGTACCTAGATATTTTCAATCCCCAATTCCCCTCATACCAAGGAAGAGTTTTCTTTCAACTCTTCTAGTGTCAGACTCGGCAAATAAAGATAAGTACACGAAAAGGGATGAAAGACAGGACAAATGCCATTCTCTTTTCATTATCCACGCAGAGGGTTTGTATACTGGAAAGTAAGGTTGGGTCTCCACAATCTATTTCATATCGGATTGTTTCCCCCCTCAATCCCCCTTGGAGGGAGAAAGAAGACCTCCTTCTGCCTAGGTCTGCTTCAACGAGCCTCGCTACTTCAACGAATGGAAAGAGCCTTCCTGTCAAAGGCAGTTGGCTGAAGGAACCACCTCGAAGCCTAATTTGTAGTCCACTTTAATCTTTTTAATGAAGGTATCTTCCAAGGAAAAGCACTTTCACTCTGCTCTTTGGGCTTAAGGACAATATCTATGGGTTAAAGCAAGCCCCACGAGCCTGGTTTGAAAGCCTGGCAAAACTCTTCTTTCCAATGTACTCTTCTTTCGACAATTGGTGAAATGGCTGCTTCTTCTTTGTCCCTCTCGGGGAAGTAAAGCAGCCAACAACATTTCTCTTCTCTTTGATAGATAGAAGTTAGTTAGTAGAGCCCGTTACCCTTAGTCAAGTGATTCATTCAGACTAGATCAACCAATAACAATAGGAAGAGGTTCAAATAGAGGTTCGGATGGGACAAGTTCGTAGAAAGAAGCTCAACTAATGATTGAAGTTTGGATTTCGTTGAACCAATATATCTTGTTCCCTCAACTAAATGGGATAAAGTGACTTTACTAAGCTGCTCTCCCTATCGTCATGCTCATAGAAACTATGATTTTCTTTCCATCAAGACTGATAAACTCTCACCCAAAAAGCATTTGGTTTCAAGAGGATTCCCCGATCCCCTAGACCAAGCAACAATGATCAACTAGCAAGCTCGCCAACAACAGTTGAAAAAAAAATATATAAAGAAAAAAAATTAAAATTAAAATAAATAAAATTTTAAAAATTAATAAAAATATCTACGTCAACACCAATCATGCTACGTAGCACAACCGGTGTCCATGTAAGTAATTTCCTACCAATATTGGTTAGACAGACTCAATTGACAAAATTTAAAAATATTTAGCACTCAATTGACACAATTAAAAGGTTTAGGACTTAATTTTAGAAATTTTTGAATAATTTTCCCTTGAGCCACAAACTCGAATCTCTAGTTTGTATAGTAAGGCGATTTTTGGCTTTCGAACTAGGTTCTAACTAGCTTGAAATAGGTTAGTTACAAGACTAGCGTTATCAATATGAGTTACCCACAAAATATCAATTTAGCATCATCCAATCCAAATCAAGTATAATTACTAAATACTTTAGAATCATGTAAATGTCCCAATAAGTGGTGCATACTTACCGTTGAAAGGATGATTTAACAACCTTCACCTTTAGTAATTGATTGTTTAAGTACTTTCAAATACAAGTGGACTAGTCAAATTAAGCTTACCCCTAGAATAACAAATTTGGATCCTCAAATTTAGTATCCTATGGAGATTATCAAGTGCTTTAAAATTTTAAGAGTAAGCCCAACATAATTCATAACACACCAACAAAATAATGATTGCATGCCCTTTACAAGTGGATTTGTTAAGTTAGAAACAAAAATTGAACTTGATATTTGAGACTCCTCAAATTGTTAGTACGCAGTATAATAGACCTACTATAATAATTATTTATGTTTGGACTATTAGGATTTGGCGCATAATCATAATGAAGTAAAGCATAAAGTGGAAAAAGAAATCAATACAACGTTAATCATGATTCACCCTTAAACTAGGCTACATGCACAGAGAGGATTCCATTATAATTAGTATCTCGCATCTCTCGTTACAGCACTCAATTACAAGCAAAAAAGAATGTATATATCATACACTATTCATGAGCCTAATCCAAACTACTAATGAAAAAAATATGGCTCAAAATATAAAAACCCTTTGGCGGCTCGGGACCCACATACCTTCCAAGTTTGGACCATAAACATATTTAGTTCGACCCACATTCACTAAAAGTTGAGCTCAATGAGTTATGGATCATACTAAGGAAGAGTAACTACTATCCCTGTGTATCGCAATTTCTCTACTGTAGGACTTCCTCTAAAGACAACACACATGGAACACTACTAAACAATACTCAAGTCACTGAGATTGAGATCTGTTAAGATGCCCATCTGTTAGTTGTGTTTTGTAGAGAAGTCCATACAATAGAGATGTGAACAGGGATAGTAGTTAATATATCATTCTAGTGGATCCATAACTCATTGGCTCAAACTTTTGCATGTGAATGTGTCGAACTAATAGGTTGTGGGCTCAAACTTGGAAGGCTGTATTGTTGGGGTCCTCGAAGCCACCAAAAGGTTTTTATATTTTGAGCCCAGATTTTTTTCATAGTAGTTTGGATTAGGCTTCTATATGAATAGTGTATGATATAGACATTCTTTTTGAGTGGTAATGGAGTGCGTAACGAGAGATGCGAGATACTGAAATTAAATGGAATCCTGCGTCTGCAATGTAGCCTGTTTAATGGGTGGAATCCTGATAAACGTTGTATTGATTTCTTTTGTTCCAACTTTATGCTTTACTCATATGATTATGCGCCAAGATCCTAATAGTCCAAACATAAATAATTATTATAGTAGGTTATTATACTGCGTACGAACAATTTGAGGAGTCTCCAATATCAAGTTCAATTTTTGTTTTCTACTTAACAAATCCACATGTAAAGGGGCATGAATCATTATTCTTGTTGGGTGTTATGAATTATGTTGGGCTTACTCTTAAAATTTGAAAGCACTGATAATCTACCATAGGATACTAAATTGAGCGATCACAAATTTGTTATTCTAGGGTAAGCTTAATTGACTAGTCCACTTAATTTGAAAGTACTTCAAACAATCAATTATAAAGGGAAGGTTGTTAATCATCCTTTCAACGGTAAGTATGCCACACTTCATTGGGACATTTACAGATTCTAAAGTATTTAGTAATATACTGATTTGGATTGGATGATGCTAATTGATATTTTGGGGTAAACTCATTATTGATAACGTCGATGTCTCGTAACTACCTATTTCAAGCTAGTTAGAACCTAGTCGAAAGCCAAAATTACCTTACTACACAAAACTAGAGATCTTGAGTTGTGGCCTCAAGGGAAAATTATTCAAAATTTCTAAAAATTAAGTCCTAAAACTTTTATTATTGTAATTGTGGTGCTAAATATTTTTAAAATTTTGTCAATGAGTCTGCCTTAACCAATAATTGGTAGGAAATTAATTACAGGACACCGGTTGTGCTACGTAGCATGATTGGTGTTGAAACGTAAGATATTGTTAATATTTTAAAATTATTCATATTAATTTTAATTTTTTGTTACTGTCATATATTTTATTTTTTCCAGTGTGTTGGCGAGCGTGCTAGTTGATATTGTTGCATGGCTAGGGGAGTTCGGGAACA